>QOVD01000054.1:0-45161 GCA_003521225.1 Tuber microsphaerosporum | reverse complement strand
GAGGGGGGAGAGGGGGAGTAAATACGAGACGGCAACCTCCTCAGGCGCAGCTTTTGACCTACGCTCCTCCGCTTCTTTGGTTAATTCGTCAAGAGCATTCAGACCAGAGACTACGTTTCGCTCTTTTAGGATTGTTTCATATTCTCTCTATATCTCCCCTCTTCGCATTAGCCACTACTTCTCTTTCCTTTCTCCCCCTCCACGAGGGGAAGCAGCATGAGTGCTGTACTTTAGCACTACTCTCCCAAAACCCACACATCTGCTCCCAGGCATTCCTGAGAACTTCCGGCGCGCGTCGCGCAGGGGTCGGGAAACATGCGGCGAAGTTCTCATATGAGCAGGTTTTTATGCTGCGATCGAGGGCCGCGGTGAAGATGTTGCGAAGGGCGGTCGCACGGATGCCTTCCACTAACTCTTCTGGCTGTTGTTTGTCTTCTTCTCCTTTTGCCAGGTCTGGGTCTGGTTCTGTTGACGCCGGTGGTGGTGGTAGGTTTGGATCGGACATTTGGTGCTTAGTTGCAGTAGTGGATGGGTTGACGCGTTTTTAGTTGTTTTCTTTCGGCGGGCGAAGTTGGGTTGTGGCTGGGGTTGGTGGTGGTGGGGCCACTTTCGAATACCGCAGTCTGTATGAATAACTTTTTTCTTGGTTAACGTTTGTATAAAAGGTCGCGTGGCCCAATGGCAAGGCGCTTGACTACGACTTCAATTGAAATCAAGAGATTGCAGGTTCGATCCCTGCCGCGATCATTTTGCCCAATTTTTTATATCCTCTCCTCTGGAGGGCTTGATGTTTACTGGTACTCACTCTGTGGACTCGGGCCGGGAGGGATCATACCTACCCTTGGGAAATTTGTAGTAGCCACCATGACACAAATGCTCCCCTATCCTCTATTCTTTGCATATGATGAGGAACTCCTCACGGTTAGGAGATTTCACCTTCCCATGCTGACTGTCGGTCCTGCAGTTCTGTGAAAAAAGTTGCCAAACGGCCGATTAGATACTGGAGCTCCGAGAATGTGCGAAACAACCCAAACTGGAATTAGGCCTCCAATGATTCAAGTGCTAGCACGCTGCACCCGCAGAAGCGGGATCGGTCGGATGTCTATCGGCTTGGCGAGTGATCATATATGAACTATGAATTATGCTTTCATCGTACATAACAGAGCATTATGTCCTTCCCCGCCTTTCCCTTACCAGCCCACAGTCCTTCCAATTAACATCCCAAACGACCCAAACAATGAGTGGGAAGAAAAAGGGAAAAAAAAAAGCGAAAACCGTTCCATCCCGAATCCCGTGAGTATCATGAAAAACCACTCCCTACCTCGATGCAACCCGCACAGAAATCTTGAAGATGGGGAAATCAAAGAAATGAATGAGAAAAAAAGGATCGCTCGATAACAGAACGGGGAGCAGAAGGAAAAAAGGAAATACTAGGGTTGGAAAAGGAACCAAGAACGATAGCTGAAAAGATGAAAAAAAGATGAAAAAGGGTAAGATCTATACATAAGTATGATAGCAGTAACCTCGGAGAAGCACACAGCGAACAATCAGCGCCACCACCACGGTTCCTAACTCTTCCTCCCACTTATAAAACGTTAAAGGATGTCACGCAGTATACACTTTCCTGCCTCCGAGTCCCAACCAGTCCTCCAGCTCTGCGTCAAACGGCACATTAAAATCCAAGACCCCTAATATAAAATGCGCCCCTTACAACACCCCAACAGCCCAACCCCGACTCCGTTGAAACATATCCCACACAGTCGGAGTAAGAAGTGCTTCTCATCCAACTTAGTTGGTCTCGTCTCTGATGAGAGCAACTATCATGCTGTATAGGTAGAAGAAGAACATGACAAGGTGAAAACCGAGTTTAATAAAAGATTCCTAAAATCCAAAGTGGTTAGCGGATGAACAAGAGGTTGGTTATAATGGGCTAGATATTTACTTTCTTATGCTTGTTCAATGTTCGGAAGATTTCCGTAGCATCCAGGAGATGAGCATTGTCTAGAATCCTATTCGATAAATTAGCTAAGCATTGAAAAGGAGAAGAGAAGAGTGTTTAAAACACTTCTAATCCTGCCCCACAACGACGATCGACCACGTCATAGGGGCATGGACCTCTAGGAAAAAAAAAAAAAGAAGAAACGCCCCCCCCAAAAAAAATCAAAGAAAGTGCTTACTTCTTAACGTTAAATACGACAAGTGGTAGGTTGAGTAGTAGAGCTAGCCAGTACCCATTGATCAAGAATAAAGCGGTAAGGAAAGCGTGGACAGCGGCTTCGGGAACGATGTAGGTGTTGAGGCGGTTGCAAAGATCAATGGGGTTGATGTAATCGCATTCAAGGTCCGAGTACCTAAACCGAACCAAGACGTCAGCTTCCGAACAACAAACGGGAAGGAGAAGCCTCATCGGTTCAAGGTGGGTAGCAACTTGATATGTGTACAAACATTATGGTAAAGAAAACTTGGAGAAATAGGTTCACAGCATTTAATAATACTGCCAGAAGGTATAGCCACGCTTCACCGGACATGATGATTTCTGATTATTATTTTTTGTCGTTGGTCGTTTCGTAGTTGATTAAGCGTGTGATACGTAAAGATGTTGGTGAGGGAAAAGACGGAGATAAGGCAAAGGAATCGTAGGATGCAACAATCCACTAGGGTAAAAGGCTAGCCGAGGGTAACAATGAAGAGAGTTAGCGATCTTTCCTGTGGAGTTGAAAAGCAGTTTTACTTAAAGACAGATTTACTTACGGAAAGGAGGCGAAAGGTGGAAAGTGGCGAGGATGGAGGTGGGTGAAGCGAGAGAGGCTGTTGTGTCAGAAGAAAGAAGGTTTCCGAAAGAAAGATGCCTGCTGGCCAAAAGACATCGGGGATTGAAGAAGAAAAAAAAAAAAAGACCAAAGGCCATCTCAGCTCACGGCTAAATTTGTGACAATTATCGGTTACCCTCTCTTCTCTCATCATAACCTTCGCGTTCACCTCCGATATCCTTGGTTTTCAAATGCTCTGCTCGGTTCCATTCCGTCACTTATTAAAAATTATCCCAATAACAATTACAAAGAGTGGTGCCAGGCCCACTAAATTTTCGGTGAAACCTCCTTTTGGTTTATTGTTACGACCCAACTCCCAACTCTGCGTTACTGGAGGATGGATGATACCTAGCAGTTTTCCCTCTACCTGTGCCGCACGCAATCATAAGAGATCACTCGAAATCTTTGACCTATGATTTCAGATGAGCACCTGGTATTTCAACTGCCATATCTAAGGGCCTGAGGAAAGATAGTTTTGTTTTGGATATCTACTAGCTGCGGTCTAGTAGTTGTACCATAGTCAAGAACTGCCACGCCCGTTGGGGTCTGAATCGTGTGATCCTTCTCAATAAGAGGTTCGGAGAGCACTGGAAAAGGCTAGGGGTTGATGCTATCCTTGTTTAAAGGGCCCTTCCAAGCCCGTGTTTTTGGTTTATTTATCGGACGCGAGTTTCGCAGTGCTCAACTTGGCACTGAAGTGGAAGAGAATTTGGGTGAGTGCAGCACCAGTAACGGAGCCCCGCTGCTCTCAATGAAATTATGAAGGATTAAGTTAATGTTACTGGAGCGCTGCTCGTACTATACTGAAGGTCGTGTTATTAGCCTACTTAGTGGCCTTTGGCCTCTCCTTGCTCATATTTCGCACGATACAAGAAGCGACTATGCTATCTATAATACTTGCAATGTATGTAAAATTTTCAATGAGATCAAGGGAAACACCAGCCGGGGTACGCACCCAGATTTTGAGCAAGGCATGCCTTCTCAATCGTATACTCTTGGCATCCACACTTGTGAAAGATAATTGAATAGAAAAAATAATAATACCATTTTGACTTAATGTGCTATCGATACACCTATAGGGCACATAGTAGATCAGTTGAAGTTAAAAATCGTTGACTTGTCGTCTCGCTGTGATGCCGTTTAGGTGGATGCCAGATGGCGGTGCTTTTTTTATGTATTATACATGGTAACAAATGTTGAAGCTGACAAAAGACACTCTCCCTACCTTACATAATCGAGATGTCTAATAGACTATTCAGGGCATTACAGGTTTCTATCCAAACTACTGAGGAGCTTGGCGGATCAGGGCAGGATAGAACACACCGGGGAAGTTTAATAGTTAAAGTCTAGCACAGCCTGCTTTTGAAATCGCAGGATCGATCTTCGCGATTATTGTAGTCGGAAACTAGTGGGGTTCATAATGTCTGATTGGTGGTAGGGTGAAACTTGTTAAAGGAGTACCGTACCTATCGTATGAGAGAAGTAGGGGAATTGCTGGAAAATCCAGAATATGGCCGAGACATAGATGTACCGGCGGGAGTATAAGAATCACGAGCTGATGCGCCCTAATGTTCTGAGGCTGGAAATACTCACCGGGGTGGGTTTTCGAATGGACCTAAAACTCGGCGCTATAGGAAGCGCTTATCTACTTTATTATTCGCTTCTTTATGACCTTTACATATAGCTCTTGGGCGTAGTTCATCGCTGGTTGCCCAGTGTACCCCGTGGCGCACAGAAAAACCACACCTGATGGAAGGGGAGACGGACACCATTGATGGGCCTGGGGATCTCCTGCTATGAGATTAGTGTGTAGAAGGGTTTAGAAGTCTAGTTCCTGAAATTTATATGGCAACTCATAAACCGGTACTTATTTTGGAAATCTTGGATTTGAGAAGTTCACACAAGTTTCAAAACTGCAATATTTTTCTCGGGCGTTGATATGCTTGTTACAGCCAAAATTTTCACTGGGCGGGGGATATCTATGATTGAAAGCTGCTAGTCGTGTTGTGGACCTACGGAAAACGTCATTTCTGATGTAAAATGTGTGACCAACAACCAAATGCGTTACCGAACTATACGACTTGGAAGGTTAGAGGCTTGCACTGCAGACGGTAGAACCTAATGTACTGGTAAGGATGGGTTATTGTATTATGGTGGAGAAACTAATTAGAGAACGAGAATGATGGTGATGATGAAGTTACGGTAAATTTAGGATGCCCACTAACTTTACTGGCTAAATGGTCACCCCCCAAAGTTCGGCTTTGGGCATCGCTTTGGGCCAATCATACTGGTATCCATATCTTTTTGGCAACTTCCGAGAATGGAAAGGACCACAAGGCTACTGTCTAGGCGGCACCCCTCCATTGCTGCCTGGGTTCTGAGTCGATAGAAAGCTGAGCACGCACAGAGGTTTTGGAAGCTTATAGAAAGTTGTAGAGGTTGGGCGGAGGGAGATGGTGGACTGTAGTGCTGGTACTGCCGGTAAAGTACTAATGTTTGGCAGCGGTTATATAGTCCAAGTCTATGAGGCTGAAAAGCCTCGCAATGGATATCATACAAAAAGTATTTTGTAGCGACTTTGAACAACGGAAAAATTTCACAAATTGAGACGAAATTTTGCACAATCAGGGGAAAGAGTGCATGGACGCTCCAATCAGAGCAATTCCAGCACCTTCTCTGGTTCTTTGAGTTTCTTTACCGCGGGGCTTTATTTGGCGGGGCTATCCCCTGTACCCCGTTTTTTGCGGCTTTGTTGGAGGGTGTGGAAACTACTAGAATGTGCGGTGCCCACGAGTCTTGGCACCAGGACTCCCCCTCTAAATTCACCACTGTCTCGCCCAACTTCTCTCCTCTTCCTCTCTCTCCCTCAGAATATCCATCGTCTAGAAAAACACTCCCGACTTTTCTCAGAGCTCAATCAATCTCTCTCGCATCTCCTCATTCGCCTCTATATTTCCTTGCACCTTTAGAGATTCATAGACCCGAGAAGGTATGCTATCACTCACCCCGCACTATTTGCCTTATCCAATTTATTTGCTTCTTCTCGATGGGCATCTTGCTGCTTTGTGCGGACATGACTGGAGATTTCATCTGCCTGCTTTCCTTAAATGTTTTGGGTTTTTTATATGACTAATTTGTTATCCGTCCGTAGATAGCAAACAACCATTGCCATGGCTGAAACTTTCGAATTCCAAGCTGAGATCTCTCAGTTGCTCTCCCTCATTATCAATACTGTATACTCAAATAAAGGTACGACTTTCGAGTCTGGCTTCTCCCGGTTTTTCACAAACTTACCTTTTTGATTTAGAAATTTTCCTCCGAGAGTTGATCTCTAATGCCTCGGACGCTTTGGACAAGATCCGCTACATTTCCCTTTCTGACCCAAGTGCCTTGGATGAGGAGAAGGATTTGAAAATACACATTGTCCCTAACAAGGAGGCTAAGACTCTTACAATGCATGCTCCCTGATTTTTATGGAAGCTTCTTCAGTTTTGCTGATTGACGTTTTGAACATCCAGTCTCGATACCGGTATCGGCTTTACCAAGTCTGATTTGGTAAACAATCTTGGTACCATTGCCCGGTCTGGCACAAAGCAATTCATGGAGGCCCTGTCCGCAGGTGCTGATATCTCCATGATTGGTCAATTTGGTGTTGGTTTCTACTCCGCATATCTTGTTGCCGACAAGGTTGAGGTTGTTACTAAATCGAACGAAGATGGTTAGCTCCTCACTTGACGCTTTGCTTTTTTTATTTTTATTTTTGTTTATAGCTAACCCAATCTTAGAACAATACATCTGGGAGTCCGCTGCTGGTGGCTCCTTTACTATCAAACTGGATGAGTCCGGTGAGAGAATCAAGCGTGGTACTAAGATCGTCCTTCATATCAAGGATGGTCTGCAAGAGTATCTCGAGGAGTCTAAGATTAAGGAGATTGTGAAGAAGCACTCCGAGTTCATTTCATACCCTATCTTCCTCCACATTACTAAAGAGGTTGAGAGGGAGGTTCCTGATGAGGACGAGGAGGAGGAGAAGACAGAGGAAGGTGATGACAAGAAGCCCAAGATTGAAGAGGTTTGTTTAATTGTTCCATATTATTGCTTATATATATTCTAACGTTTGCGTAGGTTGATGAGGAAGAGGAAAAAAAGGAGAAGAAGACCAAGAAGGTGAAAGAGACCAAGGAAGAGGAAGAGGAGTTGAACAAGACAAAGCCCATCTGGACTCGTAATCCTTCAGACATCACCACTGAGGAATATGCCAGCTTCTACAAGTCTTTATCCAACGACTGGGAAGATCATCTTGCTGTCAAGCATTTCTCGGTTGAGGGTCAACTTGAGTTTCGTGCCATCCTTTTCGTCCCTAAGCGTGCTCCTTTCGACCTGTTTGAGACTAAGCGCTCCAAGAACAACATCAAGCTTTACGTCCGCCGTGTATTCATTACTGACGACTGTACTGATTTGATTCCGGAATGGCTTGGTTTCATCAAGGGAGTTGTCGATTCTGAGGATCTCCCACTCAACTTGTCTCGTGAGACTCTCCAACAGAACAAGATCTTGAAGGTTATCAAGAAAAACATTGTCAAGAAGACTCTTGAAATGTTCAACGAGATCTCCGAGGACCGTGAGCAGTTCGACAAGTTCTACACTGCCTTTAGCAAAAACATTAAGCTTGGCATTCATGAGGATGCCCAAAACCGCCCTGCCCTTGCCAAGCTTCTCCGCTTCAACTCTACCAAGAGCGGGGATGACGCCACGTCTTTGACTGACTATGTTACCCGCATGCCCGAGCACCAAAAGCAGATGTACTACATCACTGGTGAGTCTTTGAAGGCAGTTTCCAAGTCTCCCTTCTTAGACGCTCTCAAGGCCAAGGACTTCGAGGTTCTCTTCTTGGTCGATCCCATTGATGAGTACGCTATGACTCAGCTCAAGGAATTTGATGGCAAGAAGTTGGTTGATATTACCAAGGACTTCGAGCTTGAGGAGACCGAAGAGGAGAAGAAGCAGCGTGAGGAGGAGGAGAAGGCCTTCGAGGGATTGGCCAAGACTCTCAAGGAGGTTCTCGGTGAGAAGGTCGAGAAGGTTGTCGTTTCCCACAAGTTGGTTGACGCCCCCGCCGCCATCCGTACTGGTCAGTTTGGTTGGTCTGCCAATATGGAGCGCATCATGAAGTCACAAGCTCTGCGTGGTAAGCTCAACTCCCTTTAGTGTTTATTCTTAACATGTTCTAACTTTAATCGATCTAGATACTTCGATGAGCTCATACATGGCTTCCAAGAAGACCTTTGAAATCTCTCCTAAATCCCCTATTATTCAGGCCTTGAAGGACAAGGCTGAGGAGGAAGGTGGTTCTAAGGCCGTCGCTAGCATTGCCACCCTCTTATACGAGACTGCGATGTTGACTTCTGGCTTCACCCTCGAGGAGCCTAATGCCTTTGCTCAGCGCGTCAACCGCCTCATCTCGCTTGGCCTCCAAATTGAGGAGAAGGATGACGATGAGGAGGAGGAGCCTGAGGCTGAGGCAGCCCCAGCCGCCGAATCTTCAGCGGCCCCCGAGAGCTCGATGGAGGAGGTTGACTGAGCTTAATGATTTACGTTTCCTTCTTTGAATACAAAAGTTTCTTTCTTCGTTTCCTTCATGTACTTTTTTTTCTTCCTGCCTCCCGATTGATAGGGCGATGAACGAACGGCAGATATAGGGTAACGGATTTTATTTTCTCGTTTTTTCCTGCTTGAATCCCTTAATGTATTTCTTGACCAGAGAAATCATTCATTAAATGCATCGGGGACTAGCGTGATGAATGCTATTGATGTTTAAAGGTTGAATTAATTGAATTCAATAGCGTTTATCTAAACCTATTTATTATTTGGCTGGGAGCACAGTATTGTGACTTATCAGTGTTGACAGTGGCATACACTACCACCTCCCGGACTGGCCGATCGTAAAGCCCGGTAATTTGGAAGGTATAAATCACCTAGGAGTGTTTAGTCTATCATAGAGTAGGTGTAATTTACCGTAAATAATCCCTTTAAAACATGTTTTCAATGTCCAATGAAAGAAAGGCCTTGGTATTGGAACAGTGCTCGGGTAGCGGCTTGGGTGGTTCGGTCGTGCGCATGTCGTTGGGCTTTTCTTTCTTAGTAAGGTCTGGCTAATTTTTTGAATTTTTTTTCCCTGCTTCGGAAGGGGGAAAGGGGCTGTGTTTTTGCCTGTGTTTTTGACCTACTTTCCAAAGAGGGGAATTTCGAACTACATAGCACCGGGCTCAATTGTTCAAGCTTTTATGGTGTAAAGGTATGGACCTATTAACCGGAACAGGCAGGGGTATATTTGGGTGGTTAACCTTGGATTACTGTTCCATAACTGCTTAACGGACCCCGCACTGTACAGTACTAGTACCGTACTAGGGCCTGCCAAGTTAGAAAGAGTCTAGGAATATGATACGTGCTGCCAGAAATCGAGGATTTGAGCACAGATTTCCCGAAAATTTTTGGAATTGGCGAGCATGATGGGGGGTTTCCATTTCTTAGAGCTATGATACTACACTGGCTTGAATATAATACATACCGTAGACCCGCTTTAGCTAGAATAAGTTCGAACCCTCCGTGTTTACGACAGCGTAGGGAATGGATTATATGGGGCAGTATGATACTGTATTTTAGGGTGGGTGCTGCTGCTATGGGTAACTTTGCCTATTCATAGAGCAGCTCCATTTTGGAGTTCTGCCTCGGAATCTAGGGTGACAGTAACTTCACCAGCTCACCATCTTCTAGTTTTAATCACAAAAAAAAAACTCTGCTTTATCCCAAGTTTTATGAAGCATGTATTAAAATCTGACGCTTTGGCATTATTAGAGAGGGGGAGAAGGGGGAACAAGCTACTATTCTATGATACCAGCAATCCGTGCGAGTGAGAACATATGAGCTCCTTGGAAATGCCCACTCACTCCGCAGATCCTTACAAACGGTTTATCACCTGCGAACACGGAATGTGTCTATTGGACAGTAGGGGTACCCCTTGGCTTGCCCCTGTCAGGATCCCAGTTGTAATGCTCCCTCATAGCGACGTAATGAGGTGAGTGTTTATGCCAACTTTCTGGACCGATATCTGCTTATCAGCCATGACCCACAGAAGCAAAGAAAGATATTCCCCCAAAACATACTCATTTGGCACTCGGTGTTGCAAAAGAAGCTTTGCCCACACCCTTAGCATCTCTGGAGTCTACCGTAATGTCTGACACCATTTATCTCTGGAGAGCGTAATTGCTCCCGACGCCCACAGCCCCAACAAACCTTTGAGCAGGCGAAAACCGGAAGAAAAACTCTAACCTCTTTTGCGAATGGTTCGCTGAGGTTGTATCCAGTCCTTGGGAGGATGCCTTGGGCTTCGAGTTGTTCTAGGATGTTGAGGTGGTAGGAGGCGCCGGTTTTGTGCCAAAAGTGGATCATCCCAGGGAAATAAGAGGGGCATTCTTGAGCTGCAGGCGAGTGGGGATAAGCAGACTGCGGGGTATTATTCTGAAGAGGAAAGGAGGAGTGAGCTCTACTTGTTTCAGCTGTAAGAACCTCAAAAACATCCTCCTGATAAGTACGAAACGGGTGCCTGGAAGCGTGAATCAAAAGCACGAGTGGATTCTTCTTCCTGGTGAAATAGGTGTCTGGGAACAACCCCAAGGCAACTGGGACTGGGATGAGTATCGGATATCTGCTTGAAGGGGCGGTCCCGGGGGGAGGTAGCATAGGGCGCTCAACCCCGAAGAAACGAAGCGGTGCTAGAGGTTTCGGATCTGAGTTCGAACTGCCTGGGACGAAATCGACTTGAGTCACAAGAATTGTGCCGGGAGTAAGGGGGGGGGGAGAGAGGTGGACTGGTTAGGCTCTATTGGTTGGTTTGAGCGAGGAGGGTGAGGTAGATAGGCAAGTTTGGTAGGAGAAGGGATAAAAGGAGGGGGGGATAGAGCACGAGAGAGGTCTTCGATAACTTCCTCGCTCTTCATAGTAGAATTCGGTCTGATTTTAGCCACAGTTATTATTTGCCAAGTTTCTACCTTTGTATTTGTGAAAGGGGGGAGAGAAGAAAGGATGAGGGTGAGATGCAGACAGCGACTAGTAAGCCAGGTAAAAAGAGCTTAAATCAAGGGAAGTTAGTATACGTAATCGTTTGGGAGAGCAAGTGTTGGGATATACGAGTAAGCGTTTAAATTGCCCATAGCGGTATCGCCCACGCTTCCACAAACCAGTGCCAGTAGGTCTCCATCGGTTGTATGAGGCTAAACACTTTGTTCCTCATGTGTACTTAGTATGATATTAGGATTCATCCTTCTTCGGACGGAGGGTTGTGGTGTAATAGCGGATCTCTTATTTCTACACTCGCCCCATAAATTTAGCACTGGAATTGAGGTAGCTTTAATAGATAGTATAGACAATTGATCCCCAAAGCTCTTGTCTGGCTGCCTAAAAATTAGGAGTAGCGACAAAAACGCAAGATGGGACAGATTTTGTAGTAACTATGCCCACTGTCGGTTCTCGTACGAGTCGGAATGGAGCCAGGAATTACTAAAGGAAAACTAAAGTGAATGAGCCAACCAGATGTCGAAGAGACATTGACTTTGCCATACTGTAAGGTGGATTTTGCAATTGGACGGAACTGTACAAGACCATAGTAGCGCTAATTCAGAACAAATAACCTGGATCCTCCCAAACGCTGGAGCCTAAGATATCGACGGAACAAGAGAATTTATCAAAAATCTGAGGCTTTTTAAGAGGTGATGGATTTCATTGTCAAGGTGGCTTTTTTGGCAGTTTTTGGATCATAAATGATTGCAGCTCATGTGTCCAGGCTTTTATCTCAAAAGGAGCAGAACACTCTCACAACGTTAGGCAGGCGTCACGCTAGTTGAAGCTCTGTCCATGATATAATCGCAACTCTGCATCTAGAATCTCTCACCTGCTTTATCAGCTGTAGGCCTTACATCTCGGTAACAGCCAAACATCATTGTTTGCATGCATCTTACCACACTGTATAGCACACCATGATAACATGGGAATTTTATTGTTATCGGGAATAGCGACATAGTCGGCCAATCAAGCAACGCATTGAGAGTGTATGTAATTGATAACCCCAAAACACAAAGGTTGTTGGATCGTAGCTTCAGCCAGCGCACAAACT
Organism: Tuber microsphaerosporum; assembly: GCA_003521225.1. Taxonomy (NCBI): domain Eukaryota; kingdom Fungi; phylum Ascomycota; class Pezizomycetes; order Pezizales; family Tuberaceae; genus Tuber; species Tuber microsphaerosporum. The sequence goes on along the minus strand of QOVD01000054.1, from coordinate 33,182 downwards.
CAATCAGGACCCGTAGGCTAAAGATTGGTTTCATACGAGTGAGAAAGCATGACTGTAGAAGCGGAAAGCAATCAGCCGTTGCTCTAGTTCTTAGCCGATCTTCGATGCATGCAAGATTCGTGTCTTGTGTGAAGTGGCTGGATTGGCTAAGAGTGGGAAATCAAGGGCAAACCATTGGGCAAAAAGCCTCTTATGTAAGTCTCTCCAAAATACATATGAAATTCGAAAAGACTACGTGATAGACGTTGGGATAAATATCTTACACAGGGCGGGAGAGCAATTTTGAAGGAGTCACGGGATTTTTTGCTAATTCAGTGGGTGGTGGCTAGCAGTGGTGAAAAAGCGAGGGTACGTGCAGGGCGTCAGGTGTGAAGATGCGGAATGCCGGGAGGGTTTACAGTCCTTTTAGGGAAAAAGACTCAATTATCGTGAGGTTTAAGGGGTCAGAGACACAAAAAGTCTCATAAGTGACAGCATCATAACCTACAGTGCCGGACAGCGCTCCATCAGAGGGAAGCCGGAAGGATACAGTAACTTGTGTAATCTATAAAAAAACAAAATTTCTGGCGCCTGGTGCACGCCTCTTCAGCCGGGATCCCAAACCCCATCGGCAAACTGTAAGTTAGCGCCAGCAAGGATGAACCACCAGGATTTTTGTAAGTTATGATTCACTTCTCGTTTCTTCTGAGCTTGAAACAACTTCAACCTCTCCCTCCACCCACCCCCGCTATTGATAACTGCTCGCCCGCTATTCATCTACTGTTCCCTCTCTTGCCTTTCGGATAAAGATATCTACAATCTACTCCGGACCCTTAAGTCACCCTTTCTTTCTTCTTTTCTCCCTCCTCGACTCTTATCATCCTTTGGCTCGTTTTCCACTGGTAAAAACCGACACACTACTTTCGTTGGTCTGCTCGACTGTGTGTGTGTTGTTCCGATTTTGCTCCCCCTCTAGAGCCCCCGTGGTCGTTGTGCCTCCAAAAATAGACCCGCTGGCGTCACATTCCGACCTGCCGAATCCGCAACAACGCTCTGAACACTCACAACATCAGAATCATCTCCACCAAAACCACCTAGCCCCGCAGGAAATACTTTGTACCGCCGCCTCCCTTCTCTGGGATCCTAGGTTTACCTCTGCTAAGCGTCAGCACTTTCTACCCAAACGCTTGGACGTCGGCTCACCCTTTAGTCCACCAACCCCCGCCTCAGAGAGCAGCAGGGAGGATACAGAAGACGAGGAAGGTGATTCAATTTCCTCAGAGGCGGAAGCAGGAACAGACCGAGAAGATCGCGAAGAAAGGTTTCGAAAGAGTAGGAAGATTACTCCGGAGCAAAAGAGCCCTAGTGCACCCGCTAAAGCAGTAACTATGGACCAAACCGGTAAACGCCATCCGAGCTCTTTCCAGCAGCTGGAGAAACTGGGCGAGGGGACATATGCGACGGTAAGATTCGCGTCTTTGTGTCCGCTTTCGCGTCCTCATTGTGTTGCAAAAATTTCCAACAAAACTAATCAGTGATCCACGCTCTCAGGTGTTTAAAGGAAGGAACAGGCAAACCGGAGAATTAGTAGCTTTGAAAGAGATCCACCTTGACAGCGAGGAGGGAACACCTTCAACCGCGATTCGTGAAATCAGTTTGATGAAAGAACTTAAGCACGAAAATATAGTTTCGCTCCACGATGTGATACACACCGAATCGAAGCTTATGCTGGTCTTCGAATTCATGGACCGGGATCTTAAGAAGTACATGGACCATCGTGGGGATCGCGGGGCTCTTGACTACGTTACGATCAAGTCCTTCATGCACCAACTCCTCCAGGGGATTGCCTTTTGCCATGATAACCGTGTTTTGCACAGGGATTTGAAGCCGCAGAACCTTCTCATCAATAACAAAGGGATGCTCAAACTTGCCGATTTTGGCCTTGCTAGAGCCTTTGGCATTCCGGTTAACACCTTTTCAAACGAAGTTGTAACTTTGTGGTATCGTGCGCCAGATGTTCTCCTTGGCTCCAGAACATACAACACAAGTATAGATATCTGGTCCGCAGGGTGCATTATGGCTGAAATGTATACCGGAAGACCGCTCTTCCCCGGGACCACCAATGAGGATCAATTGCAAAAGATTTTCCGTCTCATGGGAACCCCCTCCGAGCGCTCTTGGCCTGGAATCTCACAGTACCCGGAGTACAGGAATAATTTCCACATCTACGCTACCCAGGACCTTCGTATGATCCTTCCGCAGATCGACCCCATGGGCCTAGACCTGTTGAGCCGAATGCTGCAATTGAGACCCGAAATGAGAATCAGCGCCAAGGATGCTCTCAGACACCCATGGTTCGCCGATCTAAAGCAACTCCGCGCAGGTATAATGCAAGGTCAACAGCAAGCAGGCGCAGAGAGAGCAAGGTTGGAAGCAGCTGCAAGGGCGCAACAACAGCAAGGAATGGGAATTGGCGGTGGTATGGGAGGACAGGTTTACTAGGAAAGAGGCTACGACTATGGTTTTGCCATGATTCTGATAAGGGTATTAGATGTTTCCGGGACCTCCGGCGTTGTCCAGGACGTATGGGTGGTTTTGAAGGGAGTTCTCTGGGGCTTGTTCTCTTTCTTTTGTTTGATCTGGATCTTTTTCTTTCTACCCCTCATTCTTTCCCCTCGACCCACTCTCTATTCCTGCTTAGTTTCATTTTATCTCCATTCCTATTTTCCTTCCTTTGGTGGAGTGTTTTGCTCGAATCTCACTTTCGTGTTTGCTCTGCCGCCCATGCTATGTTTCTGATTTTACCCCCTACCAGCCCCATTGAACCTTCCTTGGAGGGGATTTCCCCACCTTAGAATAAAAGGTAGGGGAAAGTAACTGGGCAGTGCCGGCTATCCGAGAGCTATTGTTATTTGTTAGGCATGTAAAGTTAGCTTTTACTTATTTCCATTTGTTTCCTTGTGATTTGGTAGTGATCTGGGATTCAGGATATCCCAAGAAGGAGGGAATAAAATTACGAGAAACGATACCTATTTTCCGAACGTGAGCTTTTTAGATTTTTTCCCCACTACCACAGCTAGTACCGTCCGCACCTTTTCTTCCCGATTTCTGCTCGAGAAGGAGCAATAGTTTTCTCAAACGCAATGGCCAAACCATGATGAGCACGCCACTAGTTGAGCTAGGATCTGAATTGTTCATGCTTAACTAGAGGTCTGCGATAGCAATTCGCCCGACCAAGTTAATCATTCGAGAGCGTTGAAGCAGGCGTTTGCTGTGCGCTCCTGTACTATTCCTTTCGAATAGTGGACTCAGCTGCATGCCTTGTATCCTGATTCCTACGCACCGCCGCCTCTTTCCGTTGGGCATTGCCGAGTTTAAGGTAGTTGTGTCTCTGACGTATCTACTACCCCGTTGAGTAAGTATCATACCATCGCGGCCGAGATGTCGAGTGATCTTTAATGAAGCCAATTGCCATTCGAGGAGTAACTGGGTGGCAGTATAGTAATCTGATGCAGGGCGCGTTGCGGTCGAGGCCAAGTTTACTCATAGAACTCGGAGTCTAAACGTGAGTCAGAGCATTCTTTATCCTATCAGCCATCATGCCCATGCTGTTGCCTGTTGAGAGACTTGAGGTAGTTATCTGGAATTTCCCGGCGTTCCGACACACGATGGGAAGGTTTTTCGGAACCGAAGTGGGCTTTTGCCGGCGTAGAGGACGGCGTGGCTGAATAGAAATTGTGCTAAAACAAGTTAGATCAATGTTCTCAGCTGAGTAATTGTCATATATAAACTGCTCAGAACTAGAATGGATCCTGAGGAGCATGGCCTAGAAAGGGAATTCTGGTAGCTAAATTTAAATATGATAGTCATTCTGCATAGTTAGAACCGGGGAATGGTATGAATGCGTACTCGAGTACACAATTGCATCCTACCTACCCCCCTTCCTATCTCTAACTAGGAATGGCCAAAAGTAACATTGAGGATTATCTGTACTGCTAGATAATTGATTATAACATAACTGCTGCCGCCTAGAGCGGGAGAGGGGGCATATTAACCCCCCCCCTCTCTCTCACCGTGCCCACCTTGTTTCCTTCCTTCCTTCCTTCCTTCCTTCCTTTCGGGTATGATATTCATTCATCAGGGCATTTCAGAAAAAGAACATTTGCCAGAACAATTTTCGAGGAGATGGATAATCGGGAGAAGATTTAGTATGATATGATATCAACGTTGGGGGTGGAGGGTGGGATCGGGATATGTTTTTTGATATTTGATGTTTGTTCTTAGGTGCAGTGCTCCTGGGCATATATATATAATATTATTATAATACTGTATATAAGGTGAAGGATCGAAGGTCGTGGTAAGCTTTCCTCCTCCTATGTATGGTCCATGGATTTTTTTTTTCTTCCCTTTTCTGGTTCTATGATCTAATACATCTTTTTTTTTTTTTTTTTTTTTGCCAACCGTCACTATTCTTCAATAATTGTAACGTTTGTTTGTCAAACTTGGCGGGCCCGAAGGGGTACCGTATTGTGGGGTGGAGGACAAGAACCGACCGCAAACACTTCCCTTCTCTTCGACTAATTGCACTTGCTACGTTCTAGTTCCGATGGATCGAAGGCAACCTAATTCCGCTATCCAGAGCTATTCTATCTCTGATACCACTTGTGGTGACCGTCTAGTTGTGCAGTTCAATTGCATCTCTGACTGCGGCCTCCGACACACTCATGAACCCAGTATCGGACCGCTCTCAGGTTAGATAAGCCGCGGGACGATCCTAGTGCCAAGAGCTCACGAAAACACGCCAGCCGGAGGGGGGACGTGATGGTATGATACGATAGGAACTTTATATGGGAAAATTTCGGTGTTGGTCGATGGGGCGGTCGTTTATGTATAATACTACACTTTTAACTGCCTGATGTTTTTGTGAAACGGACTGCTCTTGCATATAGGCGGAGAGATCGGCCAGAGCCTCAGAATTTGACGTCAAGCAATTATGAATGAATGCTGTAGGTGTTCTTATAACTCCTTTGAGAATATAGTGCCAATATGAATGCTTATTATTTCCACAGGTGTGCAACGCGGTATCGAGGATTCCATCGGGTTGTCATGGTGTAGATACAGAGATTGGGATGATCTACTTGTATGTCATCAGATGGTCCAACTTCGTCACGAGTTGATTTTCTTTTGTCTTTCCTGTGTATAAAGCAATGAGGCACATTCCCCATTTAACGTTCCACAATGATATGATAATTTCATTCGCACTTGATCGTGATCGTGAAATAGCAGCAAATATTGTAGCATTTGTTAGAAATCCCCCATTTTTCTCCATCCAAATCTATCCATCTAGAAAAACAGTGGTTCGAAGGGAAAACGTGAAAGAGGGAAAACCCGTGTTAATGAATGGCTAGTTGATCGCGGGAACTTGACGAAACCAAGCCAGCTACACTATGATATCACAATCCCCATTATTTTTCCCATCCACGCCCATATTTCGGGGCTATCTTGTTTTCAAACAAATCAACTCAATCCCCACAGGGAGAAGTACAATATCCAACCAAAACCCATATAGAAAACTATAGCGAACTCTTCTTTGAGAACGAGACACCCTCTACCGCCGCATGATCACAAAACCAGCTAACCTTGTCACCCGCGCCCAAATTCACCAATGCACAAGGCAGTACTTCCCCGCCCTCCGCCTCAGGCTGCGTGTCAAAGATCCTCCTCAAAACTTCCTTCTTCCCAGCGCCCGTCGCGATAAAGGCAATCTTGAGCGCATGCGTGACGACCGGCAAGGTAAGCGTAATCCTCCTGGGCGGCGGCTTCGGCGAATCCTCAATGGCAGCGACCCAGGCAACCTCCTCACGTAGCAGCACATGACCGGGAAAGAGTGAGCAAGTGTGGCCATCGGGCCCGCAACCCAGCAGCACCAGATCGAATATGGGCAGCTTGACCGAGTCCTTCGCCGCAAATGAAGCAATCAGGGACTGCTCGTACGCGTCCGCCAGATCCTGCGTGTCCGAGAGCTTCTCCGGGTCGATGGGGTACACTGTGGGTTGCGGCGCCGTCTTGGGTATCTTGCTGAGGAATTCCTGCTCCAACAGGGCATAGTTGCTGTCCGGGTGCGTGAGCGGCACGGCCCGCTCGTCCGCAAAGAAGATCTCCCACTTGTCCCAGTGGATGTCCGAGCTTGCGAGGAGGTCCGGCGAGGCGAGGAGTTTAGGGAGGGAGCCGCCCGAGACGGCAATCTTGAACTTTTGGTGCCGCGTGAGAGCATCGGCTTGGGCTTGGAGGATGTAGTGGTAGAGGTTTTGCTGGAGGGTAGGATTATCAGGGAAGGCGTAGAGGGAGGGCTGTTTGGTCATTTTGGTGGTTATTGGTGTGACGTTTCCCGTTGCTTTTGAAGGTGATGCTGATTGTTTGTAAATTGGTGGTGGTGGTGGTGGTGATGGCTAGGAGAAGGCGGAGAATGAAGTTGTTATTTGAAGTTCGGAAGAGTGGTAAGGGGGGGGGGGTGATAGATGCGTAATGTGATTGTGATGTGATGCCGGTAGAGCGAGAGAAGTGGGGGAGCGAGGAAACTTTATGCCCATGTTTCCCGCCGCTGTAGCAGACGAGGGGATAAGCAAATTTTTGTCAGGACGCACACATGCTCACCCTAGGGCCTCCCTTCAGTCAATACAGTCCTTGCTGCAGATCACACCAACGTCACATCCAGCCAAAGAAATAAAAAACAATTTTGCGGCAAACCCTCTCCACCCCCCTTCCTAAAAAATATTCTGCTCACAGGTGTTCGACCAATTCTTGACAATGAACCTCCTCAAAGACTGCAATTGGGGGTACAGTAACCGCAATTCACGATACGCCCAAATGCGGATGTAGACTGAGAGCGCGGGCAATGCGTGACGTGCTTTCCTACGGTGGGGTAAGGTTTTGAATTGAGGCTGCTGCAGGGAAGCGGTTTCATTTGATCTATTGCCATGCTCTCCTGCCGGCTTCGAGCGAGAGGGTGTCGGATAGGGCGACATTTTTGCAGTTGAGAGCTTGACTAGGTACAAGTATTGGCAAGTTCCGGAGTGAGGAATTGTGGCCAATAGGTTGGCGGTGCAGTCGTGCACTTTCCAAAAGATCATCTCCGACCATCCCCCCTTTTGCTATCAGAATTAATTAATTGATTGAGTTGTACCAGCAACTCTACTACAATCTTCGACGATGGACATCGTCCTGGCCGCACAAGTATTCATCCGAATTCGTCAAGAGGAGAACTTCCTATGCCATCTCCATCGTGAGTTCGCTTTGTTTCCGTCTCACTGTTTCAGGTATGGGGGTGAATGACGTAGCGGTAACTTTTACCCCGGCTGCCGGGTCGTTGGTAACGAGTTTCTAATCAACGACCAAGGAGCGGTGCCACTGTTCTCATTCTCTCGCCTCCTCTCCCCCCTTCAACACTGACTGGATGGAATCTAGATGGGGAAATTTGTAAGGAGGGGCGCAGCAGAATCTTCATTGAATTTTTTTCTTGTTATCATACTGCGGGGCTGTCCTGCATCGTACGATTGACCCCGCTACGTGGGGGGGAAAGAGGCTGGGGGATAAGGGTTAAAATGATTGAAATATCAGTACTATCATGCTGTAGTACTCGTACTGGTTGTCCTGCCCCTCAGAATCCTGGGAATCTAGGGCGCTCTCGGTTCCTATCTTATCTGATTCTCAGATGAGAGGGAAAGTCCATCGCAATGACTTTCTTTTTCCTGTCGCTTTCATCCTTCCGAGCCGAGGGGGCTTTTTGTCCTGAAACCGTGAAGGCCGGGAAGCTTAATTTCGGCTTGGGCGCATGCCAGTTAACCGGCCATGAGATCATCGTTGAGATTACCTTTTCAACAGTTCAAGCTGTTGCTTTTTTCACTCAAAGCAGCCATTTTATGCGAAGCCTCACCTGAAGTCATCGGCCAAGCTCCTTCCACGATAAGGAGTTCCATACCGTGCCCTAATTTTGATGCCTTGTCCGGCCTCCTATCTCTGGGGAACTGGGTGGGTGATTCTACGAGTACTCGAGCACAGTTGGTAAAAACAGGTATTTTCTCTCCAGCACGAAGAAGTGCACAGTACATCCTTGTACAATGTTGCTATGATGCTTAATTAAGAACTACCTTAGATTACGGAATAGCACCTCCGGTACTCCTTGATACGTGAACACACGCCATCGGGCATTGGCTGTAGCACTGCACCGTCTGTTCGTGATATGTTCATCGTGAGAACTGCATATTTAGGGCAACCAGTCATGCGCCATCTCGCAGGCCCGCTGCATTTGGCAGAGCCAATGGATGACTTTCGTCAGCGATTCTGGTCGAATACAGTTTGTATCTGGTGTTACCCCGGCGATGATAATAAAGTGGAAAGGGGCATCAGGTGAGGGATTGAGAAGATGCAAGTGAGAATACTGGCATACTAAGGGAGAAAAGACAGTTCACCGAAAAAGAAAAGCATGAAGGTTGAATCGGACACGTAAGTCAATGTCCAATACTCTTACCTCCTCTTCAACAATTATTCACTCCTTATCACTCGACTTCGTCATTGAGCATCTATTTGGGTTATCCTTTCACCGAGGCTGCTCTTGTTGGTCCCAATATTGCTTTTGATGCAAGCTCGTAGGTAGTCCAAGCCTGCTTAACCCCGATGCCCGAAATTTATTGCCCTTGACAAGGCTCTGGTGTTGGTTATCTTGCTCCTTTTTTATATTGTGACTTGCTCTGACCTGCATAACCGGCAACTTTGATAGTGCCCTATTCTCGAATTACTCTGCTCGCTATGCGGTTCACACGGCCTCTGGTGGGGCTCAAGTTGTCCTCATGAGGTACTAACATGCGAATTAATAGTGCTTAGAGATCCCTTCATTAGGCCGCTTATTTACGCTCGTTATATCATTTCCACCTTCACTACATAGAAAACCCCCACCTTAGAATCCCATTTTTATCTTGTGATGGCGCGATACCGGTATTCCCCCCCCGCTTAGTTATACCGGTGAGGGATTCCGGTGCATCGTTCTCAGTGGAAAGCCACTACCGGCTGTCGTGCGTGATAAAATTTCAAAAGGTGGCAGCATCACTCTAGGGGATGGGGGGGGCTCCCTACAATATGGAGTTTAGGGGCGTTTCGGCGCCTCGGAGATTAATAGTTGAGTTGGGGGTTAGATAAAGTTAGCCTTTATAGAGTCGTGAGGGGTTCTGGTTCTGGTTCTATTGGTTGTATCTATGTTCATAGTGTGCGAACGTTCTGATATGGGCTACCGGTACCTTTGGTGGGGTCCCGGGCCAGGCACCACCGCCTTTCTCGGAGGAGATACCGTATGGTACTTAACCCTGATGAAAAACTCCGACTCAGTCGCAATGCCTACTGCCCTATCCTGCTTGGCACCCTGTCGGTTAGCCCATTCATGGTGACCGCACTCGAGCATGTTTCAGAGCTTGTATCATTACCCTCTCCTATCGAGGTGATCAAGACCGAATATCTAAGTCTCACCAAATGCGTATCTACAGACAACCTGAACACGGCAAATCTACAGCGCCTCTCCTACGTACCCGGCGCTACAATACAGGCATGGGGAAAGCATGGCAAACGTGGTCGACAAAATTTCCGGTAATTCATGTCAGCCACATTCACCCCCATCCCCCACACCACGAGGTAGAGTACCGTTCAGGCACGGTGCGCCACCACCGCCCCCCCTCTAGTTTAATCTTTACGGGGCAAGTGAAACCCGGGAGTAAACGAGAGCAGATCACACTACACCGCTCCTTAAGAGCAAGTACGAACAACAGCGATTCTCATGCTACCCACCCCCCCCCAAAAAAAAACAAGTCACTGCTCTCATTTACCCCCGTTTTTCACTTACCCCATAAAAACTACACTGCGGGGGGTTTTTTTTTTCAACATGAAAAGTTTCACGACATTCCCGACGTTTAAAAGTCTTGCAAGAACAAACAAACCAATAAACCGATAAACAAGGTCGAGGAGGGAAGGAGGGAAGGGAGGAAAGGAAGGAAGGAAGGAAAGAAAAAGACAAATTTCTCGTCTTCACGACATAGGAATGCGTGAGACACGGGAGATGTCCCTCTCTCTCTCTCTCTTCTCTTTCCCTCCCTCCATCCCCCGCTCGCTCCACTTGTTCGTAATTGAAAGACTCCCGAAACGTCGAGATTTCTTGGAACGGTTCATGCTGGGTGATTTGGACAATTGTACGTTTTGCAACGGAAACTCTTGGTGAGTATGGGGATTCAAGAGGGTGGGGTTTGGGGGGTTGGTCTGTGTTTATATAGACGTTCGCGAGCTTCAGTGAGGGGCAGTTGGTTAGTCAATCAGTTCTTCACCAGTGAAATCGAGGATATTGTCCCGCGTTTTTAGGCATCTCACGATATCTATCTGTCTATCTGTCATGTATTCGGGTCGTCGTTTCTGCGATTGAGTTTGTTGCTGCGGAGTTTTGAATCGAACTAATGTGCGGGATGAATCTAGTCTCGTGATTGGTCGACTTTCTTTGGCATCTATCGGGTTATGGTAAATCTTTCTTTTCTTTTTTTCTTTTCTCCCAGTGAGAGACGTGATTGATTTAGGACTCCAGCCTTTTTTTATTTTTTATTTTTTTAAATGATGAGCTTCGATGGGCCTGATATCTTCATTTGCCAGGGGAGCATATTACGACGTTTGATATCCTGCAGATATACTACGTGTTATCACCTCAGTAGGGGAATTGAAGATTGTGGTGTGGGAGAGAAAAAAAGTATTGAGATTTTGTACGGTACACAATCGAAGAGGTATCATAAGTTATTCAAGTGTGTTTTCAGAAGCCCTCAGAAGTCTGGGAAAAACCAAATATACTTTTTTTTTTCAGGCCTCCATCACTTTTTATCACTCGCTTGAGTATGGTAAGTTTTATAGATAGAAGCTTAACTTAATTTAACCCTTCCATCCAAACCCGTGATTAGAGGCGCGTGTGTCCCCGAAATCACGGTTTCCGGCCTATTGTAGCACACGGATTACCTGTGCGGTACTGTAGTTATTCGAAATCGGACCTATTACTCTCTGAGTACGATTCTACTACCTAGGAAATTCGTGCCTCGAGTTGCGCCTCAAATGGCTTTGAGGCTTTATTCCCCCTTGGTAAGTTAGGCCGTTAGAATCCCATCACTGTTATATGTACGCACCCTGCGGGGGGTTTGTTTGTTACAAAAGTGGGAAGAGAGAAAGAGAGAGAGAGAGAGGGTCCGAGAAAATGTCAAATATGACCTGATGCTGAACACGGTGCTGTGCCTATTTTATGAACTTCTGGTTAGGATAAATATACACCCTCAATCTCAAAGCTGGAACTTTAACTTATGGCCGGTATGATACTTCGGCAGCGGTTTGTAAGAAGAAGAAAATAGTAATGATAACGTATGGTGACTGCGCACTAATACGGTGCGTTAGAACAGGAGCGGAATGAGGCTCTATCATAGACGACTTGGTATAATACTAGAATCTCACCCAAGCCCTGTTTCCATTTCCCTTTTTTTTCGTTTTTATTTTTTAGGCCCTGCTTTGTGGGGTGTGAGTTACTATTGGTTATACAGGATTGTCAAGGGGGCTTGCGAGGGTAATGGCTGTTTGAGAGTACCGGTACTGGTATTGCGTGCTAGGGTCACTTTGGGGGTAATTTTGGGATAGTGTGGAGTTCCATGCATTTGATTGGGGAATTGTGCGCGGTGGAATTGTGAATGCCTAACGGGGGTTCATGCTCTTGGTGTTCACGGGCGCTACTTCTTTAATTGAGAGAGGGGGACAGGGGATTGTGTCTAATCATGAAGTATCACATACCATTTGTTGTACTAAATTGGTTTGTTGATTAGATATGGGCATCTTATAGTATTGGTTATTAAGGTTTGGACCCTATGCGTATAGTAGCCTTGGTTTGCTAGAGGCTTTCCTATGCACGGCTTTACTGTTTTCTATTATGGACATGCTTGTTCTAGGGAGAGGTGTTTGGATTTGCCCTTGATATAGGGAAGTCTCGGTGTGCTGTGGGTACGGTAAATGGTAATGTATGCAATTTATTTGAGGAGGAGATTTTCTAGATACGATCCCGGATCCTTTGGTGGAGAATCTACCTGTCGGGTTAGATGGTAATTAAAATTGTTCAAAGCCATCAATTGAATTCCGCCGGGTCTTGACCTAGGCAGTTACCTTACACTCAACCAAGCAGTGAAGGTCTGGGGTGATGTTCTTAACTTTGAGCTCGAACTCCGGGAAAAAGGCTTAGCTCGGCCCACAGAGGCTCAACGGAGGAATTATGCGTCGAGTTATTTGGCATAGAGGCATCACTCAGCCCTCCTAGTCCATCGAGTCTCTCGCAGTGGTGTTGGAGGAACGATAAACATGGGCAGCTCACTAGAGAAAAGTTTTCTTAAGCTTTTACTGGCTGAGCTATCTGACTCCTTCCTCCACTTGTACTGTGCTGGCCGAACTATGGCCGAGGCTGCCTTCTACCTAAAAGGGCAGTAACCCTACGGTACATATTCAAGTAATCTCCCCACAGATCCTTGAGACTAGAAACATGTATAATATTAGCAGGTCATGTTAAAAGACCCTAGCCATATCCCTTCAAACTAAGTGCTCCCTAGTTTTTGGGCTGGGGTTCCGCTAGGTCTGGCCCGTGTGGAAGGGATATTCTGGAAGTACCTGCTTTTAGAATGGAGCTTTGACTATTATACTTTGGGTCGTAGTTTTGGTACATCTCTGGACGGAGGAGCTAAACTCAGGAGTGGGCGGCCCGGACATGCTGGGGGCGGGCGGTGTAACTACTGCTTGAGTATTGGGGATGGTGCTCCCGTTAGCTTGTTGGATGTACTAGTAGTAAAAGGACGAGACGAGCGTAAGGATTTAAGTGATGGTGTTGTTTGAGCCATTACCACTTTCCTTTATCTGTTTGGATTAAACCGAAGTGGCCCTTGATGATTTATTGGGGTTTTTGGGGGACTTCGTTAATGTGTATTTGGACACCTCATACTCGATTTTTTCGTATTCCTTATTCTTGCTCTTTAGTAAAAGCTTGTTGGAAGCTATTAGGACTTTATAGAGGAAGAGAGAAGTTTGCACAGTTTGTCAGTGTATGTAAGTCGTTTGGGGTTTCAAAGCTTTTGGCAGCTATGAGAATGTTTCATGGCGCACACAAGATATATTTTGTGCCAAAGTCTCAATATTAGGTCGTCTCTTGAGGTACAATTCAGTAATCCCTCACCGGAGTCTAAAACCCTGGGGGGGGGAAGGGTGTAAGTGAGGTTTGAGCTATTGTTGTAGCAGAATCTAGAACACGGTTGATAAGGATTAAGGACAAAACAGATAACAAAGAATGGCTCATGATGATATATCACTCCAATTTGTTCGTTAATGCCTACCCCCACCTTGGGAATAGCTTCAATTTTGCTTCAGCCTGGACGGTGCCCCCCGGACTTGAAGTGGGATTAGTGCGCTAGCCGTAATGGTAAGAGAAGGTATGGTGGGCATAAGTAACGGTAAATGTGGTGGCCTGACAGGTTAGAATGGGGTCCAGGGCTCATTTGCCCCCTGCTTCTTTTGAACCTAAAGTGTCTAAGGCCACCATCATTACATCTGCTCCACAGCCAAGGAAATAGTAGAAAGACTGAAGGGGCACGGCTAGGGACAAACAAACGCACTGAATGGTAGAACTCTATGAAGACCAAAGAACTATGGAATTGCTGCGGGCACTAACAGTGAAGATGGGCAACACTGACAAGCGATATCATATATCATACTTACGATGAGTAATGATGTAAGAACCTCACCAGTTTTTAAGCCGGTAGGGTCTAGCGCCCATAGAGTGTGGTTGAGTTGAGCACAGGATCAAATCCGATTTGATCTTGTTTGTGCTAGGATATAGGTTAATACTGAAGATATGGTCCAATTGTCATCCCCTAGATGTCCCTATGAAAATGACATTACAGAGTTTTTTTTTTTTTTTTAAAAAAAAAGGGCTAATTTCCCCTTTTATCTTTGCCCTAAAATCTAGGTTTTCATTTCCCAGAAAGTATGATAGACAGTTGCAGATCGCAATTTACGAGTGACCACGCATGAAAGTGTTTAACCCCGATGCCCTCATTCGCCACCACTGCACCCCCATGATCAATCCTAAAAGGGTCACCCAAAAACAAGCTTCACCCTTCTTAGCAACCAAATCCACACCATAATATTATAGAGGTAATCTCTTGCCGATTACTTGTCGGCCGCCCCATATAACCTTCCCAATCCCTTTTCTTCAGCAATACCAAACTATGTCGGCGGCGGAACAATATAAGAGGCCCATTATCCCAGCGAGCCGCTCCAGCACCGCAAGTGAGATGAGCTCGCCGTCCCCTCACGGCAGTAGCACCCCCTCATCATCCTCCCCGCTCAAGACAAGCATCGTTACGAGATGTGAGGCCAACCAGTCTCTCGATAACGTTTCCAATGAAACCCTCGTGGTTCCGGAACGCATTACCGTGGTTACTAGGATTTCTTGGGAGTCAACTTGGGCTAGTTTACAGTTTGGCGAGAGAACTGATCCTAGGCGTGTATGAATTAACTCGACATCCACTATCTGCTTATTAGGAGGATTTATTTTGCTAAATTTTTGTTTGGTTGGGGTGGTGAAGTGGGAGCCTATTCAGAAGCGGATCGCGTTTTACCTGATTTGCTGGATCTGCTTGTTGAATGGGTTTGCGATTGGGTTTGGCGTAAGTGGCGGTCTGTTCGAATATGTTGAGTTGTATGTGAAAATTTAATGGTGTTGATTTGGGTGGAATGATAGAATGTTAAGATAAAAGCTCAGATGGATGAGTGGGGAATTGACTCCTCCGACTGGGTTTCAGTCGGCATGTTTTCTTTGCCTACAGCTGTATTTACCCCGTTCTTTCTTTCTTTCCTTCCTTCTCTCTTTCTTTCTTTTTTTCTTTTCATTAGGATTGCAGAGCTAATTCGTGCAGATGCATGGAATCGGTAGCTGTTTCGTAGCCCCCTTTGTGCAGCGCTTTGGAAGGTGTTTCTAAGCTCCAATGACTACTCAACGCATCTTAGCTAACGCTATCAGCTTGCCGGTGATCTTCTGGTCTACGATCATAATTTTTATGACAACTGCCTTTTGTTCCTTTGGTGTCAATACCTGGGCTCAGTATGTAAGCCTCCGTGCCGTGGAAGGCTTCTTCGGATCCGCAGCGACTCTCATAGGCATTCAAATTATATATGATATGTATGCAAGACTGATATTCTCCGGAATCCCCAACTTGGCTGACTGGTGCAACTAAGGTATTCGCCGGGGCTCTGGGTCACCAAAATTGGAGTTTGGGTAACGGCAATAATGCTGGGACCTGTAGTGGGTTCCTTGGTTTCTGCCTTAATCGATACGAACTGGCGAATTGGTTTCATATGTCTCACCGGCGCTCATGGACTCGATTTGATAGCGGTTATAACTCTGATGCAGGAGACCAAATATGACCGTGTCACAGCAATCAATAACACTCCTTACCCTCAGAGATGGCTTAAAAGAAGATATGAGGGTTTGTTAGGAATAACCGGCTACACATGTGGGGATGGTATTACACTCTGGGATTCAACTAAAGGGATGGCATGTACACTCTGGCGGCCTCAATTCTGTGTCCCAGGTAAGGTCCTTCAGGATTTAACGCCTATGCTAGCCAGAGGCTAAATCACCATAGGTCTTATCCATGTCCTAGTGTGGAATTTAGTTAGCGCATTAGGTGAGACAACGGTATACACGTTATTTCGCCAGGATAAAGATGGATACAGTCTTGCTTCTAGGGGAGCTGGCCTGATTTACCTTGCCCCGTTGGTTGGTTTGTTCATCGGCCAGGTCTGGGGGGATCAAGTAAGGTTCCTGTCCGCCCGTCCCCTCCCGACTACTGATCCCATCAAATAGTTCAACAAATGGCGCCAGAATCGGGTTATCGTACAACACGCTTCGATAATACCCGAAACTGTTCTCACGGGGTGCTACTTGCCAATGTTGGTTGGATTGTTCGGCTTCCTAGTCTTTTCACTCCTGTATCAAGATCACTATCATTGGGCCGGTTTGCTCATCTGTTGGGGATCCACAGTGATTGCAGCATTGAATACATTTGTCACTATCACAGGTTTGTTGGACCCGTTCACTTAGCTTCAAGGGAAACTCGATGCTTACATTTCTGCAAATAGCCTACATTCTATACTGTTTCCCGACCCATGCCGTTACCGTTGGCGCTCTCCTAAGCTTCTTCCGAGCTATAGCAGTGTTTACAAGTCAACTCTATGCCACTGACTGGGTCGCCCAGATTGGTATCTATAAATCCTTCGGGATTCAAGGCACTATCATGTGCTTATCTGCTTTCCTGGTCACTAATGTACAGTTCTGGGGGGCGAGCTGGAGGTATAAATTTCACTGGGATGGAGAGGTTAAAATTGTTGAGGTTCCCATACTTACCCATAGCGAGCTGGCTGCCACTGAAGCCGAAGAAGTTTATGGGGTTTGGGCTACGAGCGTCTGGGATGGAACTGGCGCACGCCCCAAATTGTCGCCAGAGTCCAGCAGTGACTCCGGGCAATAACCACCGTATTCTGATCAGTGTAGTTGCGCATTTCTGTAGTAAAAATATAATAATGTCTAGAACGCCCGGCATGACCAATCGAGTGATGTCGGGTGATTGCCATGCTACCTACCTGGTAAAACATGAGGCTCTGTTTGAATTTACCCGGCATAATGGACGACATTGTGAGTCGTGCGCCTCCCCTAAGCCCCCTTCACTCGTAATGGCCCAGCACTTCTCCTGTTTACCGGTAGGGTCTCCCACGAGACAGACTCGCAGCACCGAGATATATCTCTTTCTCCATGGTAGCCCCTCGAATTCCGTATGTCCTTCCATTCCCACCGCCCCCAATCCACCCCAAAAACGCTACAACGCTCTCCGCAGCTATTGACGCAGTAACCGGCTTTCTGGAATCACGCAACGTCGTCATCCTCACAGGCGCTGGTATTTCTGTCGAAAGTGGCCTGGCAGACTATCGTGGCGAGAAGGGGACCTACAGACTGAACCGGAGTTACCGGCCAATATTCTATGAGGAATTTGCGGGGAATCATGAAGCCCGGAAACGGTGCGGAAATATATTATACGCCCCCACCCACTCACTCCCCAAAGCCACCCCCTAACAAAGCTTGTGAATTGAATTGCGTATGAGCAGGTACTGGGCGCGGAGTTTCCTCGGGTGGTCGATACTGGAAAAGGCGAAGCCGAATAGAACACACAAGTCGATCTCGACACTGGGAAAGCAAGGGGTGCTGAATCACGTAATTACTCAAAGTCCTCATCCCATCTACTCTTGCGGTTCTCGTTCCGGTCTCGTTCTGATGGAAGGGCCATAGACGTTGACTCCCTCCACCATACCTGTCACCCCCACTTGCGAACTACCGAACTGCATGGCACTCTCCGAACACTCACCTGTCTAACCTGTCGCTCTTTATACCCACGCATTGAATTTCAGAAAACCCTCGCAAAGTTAAACCCCAAATGGGCAGAATTTCTACATACCTTTGGGGAAGCCGGAATCTTCGACAGGGATTACCGCCGGGAAGCAAGCATAAACGCGAACCCCGACGGCGATGTAGACGTTCCCGGAGCACCGTATACAAAATTCCGCTACCCACCTTGCCCAAAATGCCTTAATTCGAATGACATCAAGGTCCTAGTCGACGAGCAAGGATCGCATAAGCCGAGCGGGCGGTCGACGACAAACGGGGTGCTGAAGCCATCTATAACATTCTTTGGGGAATCTGTGGCGCCGGAGGCCAAGGCAGAAGCGGAAGAAATGGTGGATAAATGTGGAGGCATACTTATTGTTGGGACCAGCTTGGCAACGTATTCTGCATACAGGCTCGCAAAGGCTTCGCATGATGCTGGGAAGGGTGTTGGGATCGTGAATTTGGGAGGGGTCAGAGGGGAGGATTTGTTTTTCTCGAAGGAGGGTAAAGGACAGAGGCTTAGGGTCGATTTTGGTGCTGGTGATATATTGGGGGGTGTTGTCAAGAATTTCGGGGGCGAGGCGGTCGAGGAAGAGGAAGGTGAAACTCCTGTTCTTGGGGATGGGACTTGGGGGGTAGAGAGGTGAGGATTAGTATTTGTTTATATTTGCTGTAGACAGATATAATTTTAGAACCAAGGGATAGAAATGTTAGGTGTGGGATTCGGATTGTTGAGTTCGAGTCGCTGTGTCCAAGATCATAGTAGGTCTAAGAGGTGTTGCTGGAACCTTAGGGTAAATTAAGTTGATGCTAAGGCCCTTGGTTAGAGTTCTAGACAAGGTTCTTCGCGTAGTGTTTGGCGTTGTTGAAAAGTCTCTAGAGCCTGTTTGGCAACCACCGTTCCGTTCCGTGCCCCATAACCTTGGCACGGTTACAAAGTGACCATTTCCGACCGTTTCAAAACGGAAGGACAACCATTTTTATATGGGGAACTGTTGCGAAACAGAACAGTTGACTCGCCTTCCGTTCCCGCCAAACAGGCTCTTATTGTTTTCTACTCCTTTTTTCTAGACTATCGGTTACCTCCATCCAGTTCTCGAGTTATGCTCTTCCCAAACGACCTTCCACTACTCCTGTGATACCTCCAGGCCCTCATCCTAAAGCATGCGCGATGGGGCAAAATATTCCTCGAGCGACGGCAAGCGATACGGGTAATCGGAGTGTTGGTGCGGCGCCGCTCGATGACGTCTTGGCAAATCCAACACACAGAACAAGTCAACAGACCACCGGGTCCCACCCGATTCCGCATCGCCCAACCTCCCCCCCCACATCCTCTGCGACCACCGCAATGGCGACCTCACCAACTCAGTACATCTCTGCCCTCTCACTAGCTTCCTCTCCCTCCCCCTCCTCCCACCGGGCACCGCCTCGATCACAATCGTCCGATAAACCGACACCCTCGTATAAATCACTCTTGAAGTCCCACCGCCGCTTAGAATCCACAATCGCAGCCCTCCAATCCCAACTTAACGAAGAGAAGCGCTCGGCGGCTTGGTGGAAGAACCGAGTCTGCGAACTAGATGCTCGGTGTCGCAGCATCGATGTCGACCTTGCGCGCGTAACGAAGGAGAAGCACATACTTGATAGGGCCGTCGCGAAATTTCAAATGCGAGAGCGGCTCGTTCCGCGAATGATAGAGGCGGCGGCCCAGACGGATGAGGGTGAGGAAGGTGGGGGGAATGCGACAGAGAGGCGGGAAGGGGAAAGTCGGAAGGATCTTGTTATTAAGGCGCTCGTTCAGATGGTTTGGAATAAACGGGCGGAGTCTGTGCCGCTTTCTACCGGCGTGCCCGCTGGATGTGAGTGCGATGCTGCAGAGGTCCTCAGGAATTTGTTTTCGGAACCGTCCAATGCGAGTGTAGCCGCGGCTGGTCCTTCGGCGAGAGCACTGGAGGAGGAGACGGAGGACGAGAGGGAGGGGGATGATCCGTTAAAGAGGATACTTCGCACCCGCTGGAAGAGACTAAGTAAAGCACGGACTACGGGAGCTCTAGATGGGGGTGATAGTGGAAGAGTACCGTTTGTGGAGAACCCACCGCATCCTCACCCTGAGGCGGCCTCGAAAGCGCGGCAGGAGAAGAAGGAAGCACTCAAGATGCGGCTTTGGGCTGCACGGGAGAGGGTGGATGGGCTTCGAAAGGAGAATGGAGTGTTGGAAGAGTTATTGCGGGAAGGGTCGGAGGCTGATAGGAATCCCATCGCGGAGGGGTATGGAGATGAGTTTGGCTATGATTAGTTTATTTGCGTAACTTTTTGGATTAGGGTTTGTTTTCTTTACCTCTTGTTTCATAGTTAGCGGGTGTTTTGTACAAGATTTACGCCTCCTGTATGTTATTATGCTTTGGGATGGGATAAAGTTGTATTTGTTTCCGGCAGTGTGATCTTTGTGGCTTCCATGCATAATTGCCCCGAGGAGGGGATTTCTCTCATTTTACGATAAATAGCTCTCATATACCTGTAAACTATCTACAATTCCGGGTTAGGAACAGCACAGATAGCGCATTGATGTAGCATTATACAAGGTGACTATCACTACAACGGCCCTCATATAAAACCTACAATTTATTACGTGCTAATGTAGTTCTGGGCCATGCGTAGACTACAGAGGCAGCGCACCCATTGCCACTCGTAAGCCAGAGTGAGCAGATATGCTGGAAAGGCGGAGTAAAAGACCTACCGTAACTGTATACTAGTGGTAAATGCTCGAGTGGGTGAGGGCTCAAGCTATTTATTTTTTCAAAAAAAAAAACCTAAAGCATGATGCCGAATCCACATGTGACGGATCCGGCCATGTTCAGGCCCAGTATTAATTAGTGAGTAAGACTAGTACCGGTGTTCCTTCGAAGAGGCATAATAGACGGACACATGCAGGTATTGACAGGCGGTACTTGTACTTGTATTCTCATCGCGTATTCGGAATCCGGTTCTTACAAAAGTGTCTCAAAGGGGAGTTAAAATTGGTGCTAGTGCATGGGGTTCTAATCTCCGTTTTGAAACAAAAGTGCCCTAGAAAGCCTAGTATCATAACGAACAAAAAAGGAAGGGGAAGATTGATTTAACTGCTGTCAAGAAGCCTCAAGCTCCTGTTCACCTACGATCATCTCTAAATCTGCTTGTCTTGGGCGATCAAACTCTGCCAAGGTGCTACTCAATTTCTCGATTTAATACGGGTACCGGTGATACTGTACTCGAGTATACTGTTGCTTGGGTTCTTCAGGATCAGAAATAGAACTTGTGTTGAGTTACTGGTAAGCTTCTTGCCGTAGGATTGGTTGCCCTGTTGTCTGTGCTATGGTACTTGTAAAAATTCTCTATTAACTTACCCACATACTAGTATTTGGCTTAAGCTGTGGCGAATGCTCTGCTTCTGGTGGGGACTTTTGCTTCCGTAGTGCTGGGCTATTCGGTTAACCACATGCTAACTTCTTTCCTCTGCACCACAGGTCCAAACTTCCTCCCGAGACTTTCATCTGTGTAATTGGGAAATTGTCTCTTCTTATCAAGGGTTTTGCTAGTATATCTAGGTGGGCCCCCGTGCAGCCATAATGTTGAGCAGTCTTGAAATAAATGTTGTTTTAATCCGACCCCTCTGCTCAGGTCGCGGGGTTGGAGTTGTGCCTTTCTGGATACGCCACTGGCAATTGAAACGCTCGAATCTAGCAACTTGGGTACAGTACAATGCACCGAGTATCACTCGATGGTTGAAGAATCTTCCTCGGGATAATTTCGGGAACCAAGGAAATATCGGTACTGGTATTTAGCTCATCCCGGAAACAGAATCCCTGATCAGAGCATGCCCAAGCCACAAACGCAAGCATCAACCGAACAAATGGGGTCCGTGACGGCACAAGGGCACCCTCTTGGAAAATCGGCATACTAAAGGGTTGGTTGGGTGATACCCGAATCTATTTCCACGAGGATCAAGAAGCCCCTGCACAGGATCACGGCGTGGCCAGGCCGGATTTTGATAAACAAACGCGGAGTCTAGTAGATCTTTGTGTTTAGTGCTAGTCGAAGGTTCTACTCGAGTATCATTGGCCAAAGAGAATTTATCTTGGTTCACCACCAATAAATTTCAAACATGCTGTCAACTCATGTTTTGCGGTGTCTTCTCCTGCGTGGCCTCTCTTATCTGCTTTATGCTGGGGGGTTTGCCGTTCCAAGTAAAGTGAGAATCAACCATTTACAAGAATCACATGTCAACGGGAAGCGAGGGACGATTGACCAATCATATCCACTCCTCCTTCATTCTCTCACATGCCAGAGGAAACGTCATGTTCCCTTTATCATGGCCATGGATCCCCTCCTTCATTTGATTATCTTTAGCGGAGGTCTGGCTCTATCGCACTCAGCCGTTTACCCTAACACCGCTACCAACGGATTACCGTACTGTGCACCAAGAACTCATCACCACCAGCTCATTTGGACTTTTGTCCTTTGTGACATCACTAGCACTGGCATCAGAGCACCCCTACTCGCCGAAACGGCCTCTTTCAAAGCAGTTTCCCACCCACCTTCTATCGTTCCCACTTTTCTTCTCCTCCTTTGATCTTGTCATAGTATCTTCTTCGAGAAAACGGGACACAATTCCCGTCAGCATTAACTCAGAACCCGATCTTCGAATTCTGATGGCACCACATGCTGAACCCTCTCCTCCACCATCACCTGGGCACGAAAAGCCCGCTCCAGCTTACACCCACTCTACGGGTACGATTGCGCACTTGCGGCGATACCAACTCGCACAGGATGTTGGTAGTCTCATGGAGGACTACGCTCCCAACGCTCTCACAGCGACCATAACCAGCGGGGCAAGCATCGCAGCCTCTCTTGTGCCCACAATGATCCTTTCGAAAGCAGACACCATTGGGGACTCACTGCTTGCACAAGTTGATCAAACCTTCCCGTCTCTCCCATCCATGCCACTCTCTAGCCTAACCAATCCACCAAAACGCATTTTTGAGAAAACAATTGTCAACCCCGTATCTGCTGTGAATACTGCCACAAAGGTCTACATCGACAGCACACGCTCTGCAATCGCCGAGTCTCGCAAGAGATTTTGGAAAAATATATCAAGGATTTACAGGGAGAGCGTCTCTCCCCCATTGGCAAACTTGACGAACTCACACTTGGAGGCGATAAACAATAGAATATCTGAGTCTCTCGGCTCTGCCGCGCCAGAGTGGTACAGCGAAGCCCTCACTGAGTCGCCTAAAGTCACCACCGAGCCAAAACCGGAATTCGAAAAAACATTTGAACTGTTTCAAACGGTCGTCTCGCAAGCCCGACAGCACGTTTTCGTTCCATCCAAGGACAAGGCGGCACATACGAAGGAAGACATCGTAGACGATGGTAGCCGGATGAAGGCGGAAATCAAGGGATCACCAAGTAGGATTCGTGGCAGTGCGGAGCACCTGATGAAGGTTTACAGAGAAGAAGCTAGCCACGAGAAGGAGAACGGAGTAGCCGCGGGAATGAGGGTTGGGCTAAAAGTCGGGGAGAGGATTGCTGGAGATTTTGTGGGGATCGGAATCATGGCAGCTGCGGCGGGTGTTGGAGCGGCGTGGGGGGTTTTGGACGTCGGGAGGGAGAAGTTGGGGGTTTGATTTCAGATTGACTTTCTCTAGCTAGAGGCTGTGGAGGTCTCTCTTCTTTTTTGTCTGGTATGGTTTTTTTCGTCTAGTTATCATACATTGGATTCGGCATTTGTGGTTTTTGATTTTGATTTTAGTTTTCCCTAGTTTACAGTGTAATCTGGTAGATCGACGCCACCCAGAGAAGCATCGGTAGCCTTTATGCTTACTTGATAAAGTGGGATGACAAAAATCCCGGGTTATTGGCTGTTTTATAACTTGCTAAAAACAGCTATCTTCAGGGACTGGCAACACTACCAGACTAAGAATTTTCCAAGAGCTCTGAGCATTACGGGAATAGCTGCGGTACGGCTATAGAGCTAGCTAATACTGGAAATGATGGCGAGGTCCTACCCTCTTGCCAAGTATTCCTTCCCATGAGGCCCACAGGCGCGTTGTATCTTGGGCTGTCTCCATGCGTTCATCCTCTAGCTCTCCCTCAGGTTCATCACCTTCCTCATTGCTTCCTTCCTACATCTTGCTTGCCAATCCTCTCTTCTTTTCCTCCTCTTCTCTCACTTGCTTTCCCTTTTCTTTCTATCTATGTTGTAAATCGAGGTAAATGAGAGATAAAAGTATACGGTGACTTGTGGCTTTCTAGATGGATAAACCATTCCTTTAAATACATAAAGGCTCCCTCGGAGATGCCATACGATGATATAGACATCTCTATGGCACAATCTGTGGTATGTATGTTGGATCACGGTATCCAAAAATTTGCTGCTATGTGGTTATGAGACCAGAGGGACAATTAGTGGGCATTGTGAATTGATTGATTGATTGATGACTAAAAATATGGCGGACTGCATAAATCAAGTAATAGACAATGCAAAAAAAAACACAGAGCACAGCTAGTGTGGGCTGACAACCGAAACCGTGCCCCTTGTTTGGACAAGAACTATAAGTACTTCCGGAATCCATGACTGGTTTGGACGAATTCAGTGCGAGGGAGAGCTTTAACATTTTGCCTGACTGTACTTGTACGGAGAGAGAATATCTTCGACTGGAGGGAAGGGAGTACCGTACCGGTGTGCCAGTCATAGAAGAGTTACGGTGTGGATATCCCCCGCTCACTCCTGCCGATTTAGGCTTGGAGGGGGGGGGGGGGTTGGAATGATAGTACAGTAGTTCTGAGCCTAGCTTGCTCTCACAATCGTGGGCGTGTGAGTAATGTAGGGTAGATAAAAGATGGGCATCGGGCAGTTGTTCTACCCAAGCGGCACTTGAGCAACCCTCGGCGCAATGGGTCTAGAGTGGAGGTTAGCTTTAGTAGTGCAATGGTGGGGACATGCACGAAGGACTGATAGAGACTGGAGTCGAAAGGCTTTAGAGGATTTGGCAATTGGGGAATAGAAAATTGCTATTGTTGTTTCTGCAACCCGCATACTCTTACTCTGAGCTCTGAATATTAGTCTAGAATTGCGGGCTGGGGGGAATGGTAAACATAATGCCGGCTTTTTTTTTGTTTTGGGGACGAGAATCCTGGTATCATATCTCATCTTGTCTAATACATTACCATCAAGTTTGTCGAAAATTTCCCTCCAATGCAGATCTCACTTAAAATTCGAAGGGAAGAGGTGATTGTCGGCCGGTTCCTATGGTCTAATGGCTAAGGGACTGGCCCCGTATTAATTGGAAGCAGGGACCACCGTATGTTCGAATCGCCGCCAAGTGGATGTAGTCAGGCATTAAAAAAAATGCCTGGCGAACCACTTTTTCGCTGGTTTGGGGGTTGAGCTCTGTTGAAGCCCTACCTACCGAGTAATTCAATATTTGGGGGGAAGCACAAAAGTGGAAAGAGGAGACCAAAGGGTGGCTGGTGTGCTTCAATCAGTGAAATGATTTTCCCTCGTTCTAGCTGGCTCAATGCCTTCTGATATTGGAAAGCTTATGTCCAAAAGGGCATTGTTAACATTATGGTAACCTTTTAGTTGGCATTCTACACTGGTTCTGTAATTCCCTGGAAATGCGGGTGCTAGGCCTTTTCTCGAATTATCAAAAAATAGTCTAAATAATCGAGCATGTGGCAGAGAAGAGCCACGGGGATGCCATCCAAGGTTTTGAATTGAAAAGATCACCATGGACGCCACAACTTGAACACATATCCTTTCTTCAAGAAGAACTGAACCCCCTAGGTAACAGCAGGGAAACCCCCTCGATGTCGGTGAATAGGTTATCTTTAAGATAAGTTGCACTCAATAAATGAAGGTACTCCTGTAGGAGCATTTTGTCAATCCATTGTTATGAGAGCAATATACCGTACCTGTCCGAGTACACTATGGACGTTGGAAATAACAGTTTAATGGCCGCACTTGGTGTGGGAGATGTCCGCGCTCTAAGGCCGTAGTGGTGCGCGTATGCACCGGCGGAGTGACGCGCAATGCTATGAAAAGCTTTCTCACAACCTGTTTTTCTTTCTTTCCTTCTTGTCTTTTTTCACTTCACTCCTTTCTTCCATCTAGTTCACCACGTTGCTCAAGACTTTCCTTTCTGTAAACTCAACAAAGTCCATCAGGATCTTCGTCTCCGCTTAATACAAACTCTGTGTCTTCACTTGAGCCGTTCCAGTTCGCTGCGTAAAACCCTCGCCACCGATCATTACCTCCGAAACGATTATTTTGAACAATGTGTTGTCTGGAATGTGTTGCACTGGTTGGAATGTGAAATGATCGGTATTGCAGGAATGGTGGCTGGTGTGGTGGAATGTATAGCCAACGAGGAATGATAGTGGATGGAGATATGAGGGCTGGTGTGGAATGGATATGGGAATGCCTACAGGAATGGATGCAATTCCGACGGCTAAGCAGAAGCTTGTATATATACAGTCTGTTACGATGTCTAGGTAGTCGACAAGGCAAACGACCAGGAGGCGAGTGTGAGAAGACGAACGAATGCGATTCCATTTAGGGCTGACCTTTGAGTTCTCTTTTTTTTGATTTAACAATGGGCGGTATCCTTATCCGAGTGCGAAATTCTGATCTTGCCTATTCGGAATTCGGTACTGAGACTTGCGTGTGTTATCGGCTCGTCATATGATTGCCGCTAGGTTTAGAGAGCCTGCATATGGACTAGTCCCATTCAGGGAGATTTTTGGGTGGGTAGACTTCTCCAATGCATCGGGGGAGGGTCTATGTCGTGCATCAGGAAGGCCGTGAATATATTGATACGTGCTGTTGGGTGGTCCTTGCATCAATTGATTGTGCATTCAAGGTGATTCCTTTGTATTTCGTGGAGCTGTAAGCTTTGTTAGGTTGACTTTCCTCATGTCCCTCTTGGTCCACTTAGTTTAGGATAAAGAAACCTTTGCAACAACACCTCCCGGCTGCCAGAGCCTGAGCGACGAGTGATGGTCTGTGATTGCTCAAAACTCGGGAACTGGGTATATTGTCCCAGCTCTCTTGCTTTAGACGATTTCAGGCAAAATAATTCAGTGGACTTGGGTTACCGCTATATTCTCCACAGGCTGTGACGGAGGCACTATGCCCGGGAACCAGGAAATTGTTTAAAAAAGGTCAAGCTGAAACTATGCAAAAATAACCCTCCCCCGTGGGATAGCTTACATCACGAAATTTCGATTCACGGTGGGCATTGGAAATTTATCAGGCTCTCTAGTTCTAGGCCCTTGCTCATGCATCATAGGGAATAGTGAGCACTCATGGGTGCTGTAGGGGCCCCATATTGTATACCGCACTTCCCAATATTACGGTCCTGACTAAAGTTTAAAATATTGTTTGAGGTCAAATCCTTGTCAGCCGGAAGATTACAAGGGATGGGCTACCTTTCGTGGAAGGCCTGATAGGCCTATATTGGGAAAGGCTGAAATCCATTCAGGGTCCTTGTGCATATTCTACTCTTGCGCCCCGGATCTGAGATGAAGCTTTCGGTAAAATGCCTATACCGAGAGAGCGAGAACAGAGCCAAAAAATTTCTCCGATGTGAATGAAAGTGAGAAAGAAAGCCTCCTGCGAGATCTCTACATTACCTGAAGATGGGAGTTATTGGACTACAGGCGCAAGACCAACTACTAATGGGGCCAATTGTTTACAAATCGCTGGGGATCCCAAAGGGACCGCGGTAGTATACTGTACTAGGATAGCGACAAAAATGGCGAGCAGAATGGCATGTAACAACCAAAACCATGCTACTTCACACTCTCCATTCAACACATTCTGAAGCTGTAAAAATTTTGAAAAATTGATCTTATGGTCTAAAATTCCTTCAAATATCCTCCCAAGTGCTCACAGATTATTAAAGAATTGTTGGCTACTTTGGTATGCAATATTGTAAAGTTGAAGTTGAAAACAGTGCCAAGCCTCACCATTTCCCATGCAAAATGGTCAGAAATTGCGTCAAGACCAATGTACCAACCATAGCTCTCTTGACAATTCCTTAAACAGTTTGAATACAGAGTTCTGAAGGGTTGGGAAGTAAAATCTCGGGAATTATTGCATATAGAGACGAAGTCTTGCCCCAAATTGCTTCACTGGATGAGTGGTTGAAAGGTTGTAAATATGGCTGTTCTGGGTGGAAAATCCTTACACTGCTCATCATTTCTGTCGATAGCCTCGTACTGTACTGTGCATCGCTGGGTGCCCTTTGCTGACCTCGAGTGGATCAAGAGCAAAGTTTCCCTGCTAGGCCTTTGGACTAACGACGACCGTGTCGTCTATATCCTTTGTACCTTTTCTTTCTCTTCTAAACTATTATACTGGAATGGAACGAGATCAATCCTGATACAGCTGACAAATACGGCTGAAAACAACTCTCGTTGGCTGCCAATAATGGACATGAGGGAGTTATGTGGATGCTCCTAGCACAGAATGGCGTCAATCTCGAATGAGTAGATGGGTGAAGCCGGGCGTCGTTCTCGTGGGTTACTTGGAATGGGCATGTGGGCATCGTTGGTCTTATGTAAACTTGTTAAGCAAAATGAAGCCCCTGGGGAAAAAAAGTTGATTGGGATCTATAATAGCAAACCGCCCCTCTACAGCAAACGCCAAATGGAAAAATAGCCCTTTCAGACATTAGAAATTTTAAGCCTTCCTAGCCCATGATTAGTGAAGCTCGTCGGCTGGGAAGAATTATTGAGAAGATAGGGGACTCAGGGCCATCTCGGATTCTTACCTTTGTTGTGCTTCTCCCACTTTTACCTGTGCCGTTTTCCTCCCAGTCGAATTTCAGTTGTTTTCTAGTGGTACAAGAGAGGAAGCTATATGGAGGAAACGTACTGTCGGACGTTCTCCGGATCCCCGGCGTTCTTGGATGGGAGTGGCGGTTCCGAAAACACTACTCCCGCAAGGCTGATTGAGCAAACTTATTAAGCTGGTATCGAGAGAGAAAAAGAGAAAGGCCAAGTTTACCCGTTTATCACTATTTCATGGCAGGCTTCGGAATGAGATGGAGGTGAAGAAAAAAAGAGATGAAAGCTGGGGTTTATTGGAGCTCGTAATGATCTTTCCTTTGTGCCCTTTTCTCTTCCTTAAATATGATACCCCCTTTTTTCCCATCTGTCTAAGCTACTGAATTCACAACATTGATGGTACACGATGTTGACGAGTTGTAGCGCAATCATCTACGAGCCCATCTGCATGTTTGACAGTATGATTTTATTCGGTCAAGTATGTTCCCCGGTGATAGGGTGCGTTTACGGGAGGCGGGAGAACTAGTTTAGCTTTAGGTATCGAACCCTAGGGTCTATACGGAAGAGAACTCAGCTAGCTCAGAGAGCAGGCTAGAGAAGAGCACTATTGGATACGGTCTTGGTGCATATCAAGGGATCAAATCCGTCCGCTTCTGGAGTAATATTGCTCTCGAACCTGCCCCTGGGAGTTCATTGGGGGTGCGGTTGGCCGTATTGGGAGTCAGTTGTGTTGGGATTGATGCCCCACTCAAGCAATAACCTTACCACCCCTGGCACCCCATCATGCCCATTATCGGCATATCACAAGAGCGGTATTTGGCTATATTGGTTATGGATGGGTGGGGGTTAACGTCGCTCCGTTCCAAGTGCATCCTCACGACCTTTCATGCTCGTTCCTGGCGGCCCGCGGGGGCTGAGTTCGACCATATTCGTCGTCAGGCGTGCTAGGATTGGCGTCGTTTTTTTCTAGCAGCATCCTCACGACTCCCTCATGTCCTTTCCTAGCGGCCCACGAGAGTGGGGTTCGGCCATATTTGTTGTCGACTATGCCGGAATCGACGTTTCGTTCCAGTAGCACCCTTACCACCCCCTCATGTCCGTTCTCGGCAGCCCACGAGAGTGGCGTTTGGCCATATATGGTGTCAGCTGTATTGGGATCGACGTCCTTCCGTTTCAGGAGCATCCTCACCACCCCCTCACGCCCATTCTCAGCAGCCCGCGAGAGCGGTGTTTGGCCATAGAGGGTATCAGCTGTATCCGGATTGACGTCGTTCCGTTCTAGTAGCATCCTCACTACCCCCTCATGCCCATTCCTAGCGGCCCATGAGAGCGGGGTTCGGCCATATAGGATGTCAGCTGTGTCGGGTCTGATGCGGCTCCGCTCCAGGAGTATCCCCACCACGCCCTCATGTCCGTTCCTGGCAGCCCACGCGAGCGGTGTCAGGCCATAGAGAGTGTCGGCTGTGTTGTGACCGACGTCGTTCTGTTCTAGCAGTATCCGCACCACTCCCGCATGCCCCCTTCTAGCAGCCCAGGCGATTGCCGTGTTACCATTGAAATCAGTTGCCCGCACATCCCATTTATTCAGCTCTAATAAGGCAACTGTTATCTCCACACATCCAAGGTATGCGGCACAGTGAAGCCCCGTAAATCCCCTAGGGCTGTCTTCCCTATCTAAAGGCCGATCCCAAGAGCCCATCCCACATAATAACAGCATTTTCGAAGATATGTGCTTATCATATCCATCGAGTAGTTCCAATGCAAGCCTTTTCACACTTTCAGTGGTTTCTCGCCTAGCATGTGCACCCCAGTAACAAGAAGCATATTTGGCAAAAGGGATGGTTGGTGGTATCGAACAAAGAGTTGGTGAAAAGCCCCTGACATGCCGAAAGTTGAGGTAAGTCAAACAGACCTCCGCAACCATCGAGTGGGGCTTAAGGAACAAGTCTGAATTGTGGGAGAGGTATTCTTTCAGAGTGTAGTGAATAAGGCGGACGGTAGACGAGGACTTCTCAACCGTGACAAGCCCCAGAGAGCATGCTAGTAGTGTTTCTATCGCCGGAATATTCCGAGTATTCAGGTCAAGAGATCCTTCTTCTACCCCCAGGGCGTGGCGTAACTCGTCGACATGTAATGGCCGCTCCGAATGTGATACCCACATTAGAACTTCCATACCGAGTTTTGATCGGCTTCTTGGTTGCGCCTTTACCCGGGATAGAGTTTCCGCGTAAGCATCGCCCAGGCCCTCCCCTTTGGTCATTTCGTCCAGCTTTTTCCTTCTCTGATGGAGGGTAACCTCGCCCAGGATTGCGTCCATGTTTAGAGAAACAAGAAGGAAGCTTGAGATCATGGTTAGAAAGAAAGGACTCATATTTATATTAGGAATATATTTAAGATTCTTGATTACGTACATTTCTGAGATCTTCGCCGGAATGACTCTCATGATGTCCGCCCGCAATTCGTTGTCCATTGCATTAGGATCAATGTCACTGTCCAGCCTCATTTCCAGATAACTCTTAATATCTTCTTCAGTAGGACTAACAGGTATTCTAACCGCCTTGCTAAAACATCTCACGATTCCGTCGTCGATATGGGGCCTCCCGGTAAGGAATATTCGTGTGTTTGGTGACATCCGAACGATTTCTCTCAGCGACTCAAGTAGCTCTCTTCGGTGCTTCGGCGCGGATTCGTCTAAGGCGTCGATGCATATAAATACCCGTTGTAGCGATGCAATAGTCCTCCTCAGAAGTTCTACCAGATCGGGAAGCCGAAGGCCTCGACCGCCAAACTCTTTTTTGGCCTTCCGAAAAGCCTTCCGTATATGTTCTAGCATTCCTCCTCTGCTGACTAGTTGCTTGAGGATAGCACCTAGCATATTTGTGGTGGACTGTTCCTCCTGGGTAAGGAAATCGCAATAGAGTCCCGCCACAGCAATGCCTTCTCCCCCAGCCTGATCGCATAGGTTATCAATTACTAGAGAGCTATTATTTGCCAATTGTCAGTGACATCCGCGTTATCTTTCTCCACAAAAGAGGCCTTCCTACCTAAGATAAGTTTTCCCCACCCCTGGATTCCCGTAACAAAACAACACTTGCTCAACGCAACCATCTTCCTTATCACTCCATTTTCTGAACTCGACGGTCTCTAGTACCCAGTTTCCCACGCCATCAAGTCGGTCGATTCGCACACCTTGGTGCCGTTGTTGTGGCTCGAGTGGCGACAGCCACTGCAGAATTTGGCTCACCTCGGCGTCTATTTCTGTAACGAGGTTGACAATGTTTCCGTTCAACACGTTGAACGAGTTGACATTACCGGTGACTTGCGGGTGCCCTGACGACATCTACGTTATAGTCTATCCTATTTTCTGAATCCCTCTTTTTTGAGAGAGAAGAGGGATTGCGCGAAATGAGGGTCTGATTACTCTCAGAGTCCGAGGAATCTGTAGGGCCTGAAGAAGAAGGAGGACTGTAACTGACAAGGCTCTGGTATTGCGCAGCTGTGTGTTGGTCCAATTATTATATAGACGGTGTTAGGTTTTTGGGGGACACTTGTTGGCCACTGGGTTTTGCTTGCAGATCGCCATTGGCGCTCAGAGCGAAAGAAAAAATGGCTAAGTGGCCTCAAATGTCTGAGTGAAAAATGCCTTTTAATTGCATTGCCCTTGGAACTCGTATTTTACGCACTATAGGGTGCGGTATCTGTCGTTCACAGTACGGTACCAGTACTGCAAAAACTCAATACCGGTGCCTAAACTAAGCGCTATGTCGTTTGTATTGCGCCCTTCCCGTGGTAAGGTCTCTTTTCTTGTTTTTCAAGCCTCTTAGATAGGCTGAGCACACTTCCCTTTACTCTGCTCTCTGCCTCTTTTCCAAAGCAGAGAATTCTCGACTACCTAGCATACGGTTTGATTATCTGAATTTTAATGGTATCTCATCAATCATAAGAAAGTGAAAAGGGTTTCACAGACAATATGACACTCGCGCTTCTCTGCTAAGATCGGGCCTCCCCATTGGTCGTAAATAATGAAGCACCAGTTCCGGACTTTTGCAGCAGAGGCCTATAGATCTGGGATGTAATTCTTAGCGGGGGCCAAAGTACAAAGCATGAGAATGAGATCGGCGTGAGTTAAGCCAACTAGGCCTACATTGGCTCACGGAGAGGCGAGAACGCTGTGACTCGAGAACGGCAGTAGAACTCTTATAGATTACCACGTGGAATGTAATGTTGTAACCCAACCAGTGTATCCAGTTCGGTAGTCTAGTATAAATATATTGAATTACTTAAAATGATGAGCTAAGTTAGGTGATCTATAGAAATACTAACCAAGGACGTATTAGGAGATATATATCTTCCTAAACAACTAACAGTTCTAGAAATCAGAGGGAACCCCACGAACCATAAAGAATGGGATGCAAAGAACTCACCTGCGATGATACATGTAGCTCAAGAGAAACACCAAGAAACTAAACAATTCCGCATCATCCCGAACGATCAAGATAACTAATCCCTCAACCCCATGGGATATCCCGGAGGGTGTCACAAAAAAAGGAAAAACTAAACCAGAATAATACACGGCCTCTGGTGCCCAATGGTAGCCAGTGTGAAGGAATCTTCCGCAAACCAACCCCAGAGCCTTGTTGCCTAATGACATAGCACGTGAAAAAGAGCCTTGGTCGCATGCCTCAGAGGCAATCCAACGTTTCTTTCCCGAAGTGCTCGGGGTGAGTTTGGGTGGAATTCTAGGAGGTTTCTAAAGACCTCTTAAGTTCGTTATCATTGTTAAAATGATCCACTCTAGAGCCTATGGCAAGGGCATAGACCGTGTGAGCCCTCAGCGAGGCGACAC
>QOVD01000053.1:932-13117 GCA_003521225.1 Tuber microsphaerosporum | reverse complement strand
AATATAAAAATAAAATTAAAAAAAAAAAAAAAAAAAGGTCGAGTAGTTAGTCACGCTCCACGCCCTCTATTTTCCTGCCCAAAGATTTTTCAACACCACGTCACATAGTGCACCATCCTCCTATTCATGCCATACCCGCACCCAGCTTAGGCCTCGCGTCCCCAAGCACCCACACTATGGCACAGCCTGGTAACTCCACCCCGTTCCGCCCGTCAGGGTCCCCATCCACCCCGTCCGGCTCAAGGACGGGCCTTAGTACACGTCTTCTAGGTATCGCCAACCTGGTCAGCGCTGCCAGGAACACCACCTCCCTCACCGCAGAACAACTCCCCCCTCTCTCGGTTGCCGCCCTCGAAGATCTTTCTGAGGGAGAGGTCACCCTCCTCCCACTGGTATGCTCCCTGATTCAAGCCATTGACTCTTTCGGCAACGGCCTCCATCTCCTCACCACCCACGTCGCCGCCCTTACCCAAAAAGTGGAGGCGCTCCCCAACCAAACTGCTCTCACATCTGACCTGTCAGATATCAACTCGACCCTTCGCGACCTGTTACATCGGATGACCAGTAGGCCCCCCCCTCCACCCTTTCCCCAAGCTGGGCCTCCTCCGGCCCCCCAAGGCCCGGCCCCCTCGCGTCAAGTTCCCTCCACTGCCCCAAGAAATATCACAACACAATCCTCCGGAGCGCCTCCCGCCCTCCCCAAAACTACCTACGCCGAAGTCGTGGGTAGCACCAGTGAGTTCGACCAGGCCATAGCGGACAACCGCAATCAGAAGTCTAACGCAGCAGGGAAAAAACGTGGCAAAGGTCTCTTGGCCACTAAAGTCGCGGACACCGTCGCTCAGTCTTCCCCCCCGAAGATTACGACTCTTCCCAAGGCCCTTTGTCGCTTTTACACCCCTCGCTGCCTTCCTGAAGCCCACCCTGCACACTTCCATATCAGGTCCAACTGGCCTGACAGCGCCGCAGAGGTCCTGAAGACTGCCAATTGCTCTCTCCCTAAAGGTTTCAAAGCCATGGCCAACAAGAGAGGTACCGTCTCGCTAGAACTCCTTGACACCGCCATCGAAGCCGCAACATACACCCCGTACTTTGAAGCCCTCACCCTCCGCCTCAACCAGTCCTATCCTGTCGGACAGAATCTCTGGAAGTCTTTCCGCCTCGCCCCCACTGACATGCAGTTCGCCATACATGGCATCCCCCTCAACGCCCTCCCTCAGACAGACGAGGAACTCTTCCCAAAGGTGAGGGAATCCATTGAGAACTTCAAGTCATTCTCGATCTCCTCAGCCCGCTTCCTCAACCCAGACCTGGTCTCCAGGGCCGCTGACAAACGCGCATGCTCCATCGTAGTCACTGTCTGCCCTGAAGTGGCCGACAGACTAACCTCTCCCCCCCTTGTCCGGCTCTATGGCGGCAACCATAGGGTCACGAGGGCCTTTTCTTCTTCTCCTACTAACCAGTGCTCGAAGTGCTGGAAGTTTGGACACGTTTGGCAGAGATGTCAATCCCCCCACCCGATCTGCCCCCTCTGCTCTCTTCACCACACTAAGAACCAACACCGTTGCACTAACCCTACCTGTCCCAAGGAGGGGCACATTCACCCCGTTCTCAACTGCTGCATCGCCTCCCCCGCCAGATGCCCCAATTGTGGCGAAAATCATTCTGCCACCTTCAGGGACTGTGATGCTAGGCCCGGCCCCCCACACTCTCCTGACGCGGACGACACCCGGGATGACCAACCCGCAGTGGAGGCCTTGGAATCCATGGACCTTGCCGAAGACTCCTCAGCCCCCCCTGTACACATGCCTCCCCCAGCTAATTTGGCTCCACAAATCCCCTCCACACCGGGTGCCTCTGTGGCACCTAGCCTCGGCCCCGCCATTGACCTGACCACTCCTAGGGCCACCAGGCCCCCTCCCTCGCTGCGTAGCAGCAGGGACTCCTCCAGACAAGGCCGCGCCCCCCCGAGGACGAGCCGAGTTCCTCCGTTTCCTCACATGACAGGTCGGCTTCGCGCTGGTAAGATGTCGTACACCCCTATCATTGGGCAGGGTGCCTCCGCCACCCACGACCCCACTAGTAAGTTTTCCTGTTTAAACTTTGTTCAACACAACTGCCTCGGGAGCTGGGATGTGTTTCTTTCCTTATTTAATTCCTTTGCTTCATTGAAATTCCCCCCCCTTGTGGTTGCCCTCCAAGACCCACCGGTGTGGAGAGGCCGCCTCCCCTCCTTTAACGGCTTTAAGTCCTTTTGCCCCCCTCTGGGAAAACCGAGGCTTTCATTCTTCGTAGCAAATGCATTTCTCTCCTCTACCATTGTCCTCCCAAAGTTTACAAGCAGGTCCGACGTTGCTACACTTTCGATCTTCGGTGACCGCCTTTTCGACGCCCCTATCAACC
Source organism: Tuber microsphaerosporum (assembly GCA_003521225.1). Taxonomy (NCBI): domain Eukaryota; kingdom Fungi; phylum Ascomycota; class Pezizomycetes; order Pezizales; family Tuberaceae; genus Tuber; species Tuber microsphaerosporum. Next base: position 10,714 of record QOVD01000053.1, on the reverse strand, counting down.
TGATGGATATCGTCAATGTGTACAACCTCTGCGCGAATTCTGCCCTCCCTAGAACAGTTTCACCCCTGGTGGCGCTTCCTCTTCCTCATTGCCCAACCCTAGTGGTCGGCGATTTCAACATTCACAACCCTGGCGCAGACCCCCTCAGAGCCTACAATCCTGAAGAATTGGCCACCTCCCTTCCATACTTTGACAGAGCCAGTGACCTAGGTTACTCCCTTCTCAACACTCCGGGCGTTTACACCCGCTTCCCCTTTGACTCAGTTTGCGGTCCCTCCGTGCTGGACTTGGCATTCGCCTCGGCCGACCTGGTGCCTGTTTTTATTTCATGGCACACCTCACTCCCCTCTACAGGCTCTGACCACGTGCCTATCTCCGTCAGCTTAGCTCACCCCACGATGCGACCCCCGCCCCCGTCCCCCTGCTGGAACAAAACCGACTGGCCCTCTCTGGAACCTCTCCTAAAGGAAGCCAGTGTTCACTCCCCTCCCCCCCTTCCGACCAGGGTCTCCTTCGAGGCCTGGTTCGACCTTTACCTCAACACGCTGGTGTCTTTACTTTCGTTCCATACGCCCACATCTCGCCCCTCGGTGCACGCCAAACCCTGGTGGTCACCACTACTCTCATCCCTCTGGAAGGAATATCACAATGTTAGTCAAAGGGCCCGCAGAGATGGCTCTGAAAAGCCCGCCGCCAAAGCTGCCAAGCAGGTTTACTTCAGGGCAATAAAAAAGGCTAAGGGCTCCTACTGGCGCTCCTTCCTACTCTCAGCCACCCCCAGATCCATTTGGACAGCTAAGAAACTCACCTTAGGCAAGTCCCGCCCCTGCTTTCCTGACCTCCCCGGGGCCGAAACCCCCTTGGAGATGAACAAAGCACTGCTTGACCACTTCTTCCCTCCTCGACCCACAAGGCCTCCCCCATCGATCCTACCGCCCTTTAGGGACGCTGAAGCTCTTACCGCTGAAGAGATCACTACTGCCCTCCGGAAATGCTCCTCCTCGTCGGCCCCAGGCCCTGACTCGATTCCCTACTCCGTTTGGAAAAGAGTTCACCTGGTGGCACCCCACATCCTCACCTCCCTTCTGGGTCGGCTCATATCCCTCAGGTACCACCCTGCTTCACTTAAAAAGGCCAATGGCGTCGTCTTAGACAAACCAGGCAAACCCTCCTACGACTCCCCCTCCTTCTTCTGCATCATAGTCCTACTCCAGACGGTTTCTAAGATCGTTGAAAGGGTTATGGCCTCCAGTCTTTTCCTTATGGCTCGTTCTCGCAACCTGCTTCACACTAACCAGTGTGGCTCCCTCCCCTCACTCTCGTCCTTTGATGCTGTGACCGCCATGGCGGATACTGTTCGCACCCTCCAACGTCCCCGGCTAAAAGTCACCTCGCTCATTCTTGATATCAAGGGGGGCTTTGACAATGTCGACGCAGGGATCCTAACCTCTGACCTCCGCTCAAAAGGGGTTACCCGCTATATGGTCTCCTGGGTTGGGTCTTTTCTTTCTCAGCAGTCCTGTCGTCTCCTTTTTCAAGGTTCTCCGCGTTTGTTTTCCTCTGTATCTGTAGGGACTCCGCAGGGTTCTCCTATTTCTCCTTTGTTGTTTGTGATTTATGTTTCTCCTCTTCATATTACGTTGGACAATGGGGTTTCTCTTTCCTATGTTGATGATTTTTCCCTTACCATTGCGTCACCTTCTTACCGCACTAATGTTCGCCTCCTCCAAAACTCCTTCCGAACCCTGTCCCGGCGGGCTATAGAAAGGAAGTTCTCCTTCTCCATTTCCAAAACGGAGCTTATGCACTTGAGGACCCCCCGCCAGAGAGATGCACCTAATTCTCCCCGCCCCCCCCCGATCGCACTGGATGGGCAGGTCTTCTCTCCCAAGGATTGTGTACGCTGGCTCAGTTACTGGCTCATCCCGTCTCTATCTACCTCCGCTCTCTTTTCCAAGAGGCTTACATTGGCTCAAGGGGCGTTTGCATCCATCAAACGCCTATCCTCCCATGGTGGTGGCCTGTCCTCACACCTAGCGCACCGCTTATCAGTTTCGCTCCTTCTCCCGATACTCCTCTATGGGGCCGACCTACTCGTTCCGAACCAAAACACGCTCAGACGCATGGATGTCTTTTGGCACCAAGTCCAGCGATGGGTCACGAATTGTTTTCGCTCCACTCCAACCCCCATCCTGGCGGCGGAAAGCTGCCTTCCACCACTAGGGGTCTTGGCCCCACACTGACGCAGAATGGCGGCTTTGAGGCTTGTCTGCTGCGCTCCTTCCCTTAACCCTGCAGCGGCTCGTCTCTGCCCCTCCTTCCCGACCATGCAGAAGTACAGGGCTCCAGATTCTGGCCGCCCCCTCTGCAGGAACCTCCAACCCAACTACATGCCCCTCAACTGGCGCACCCCAAGACCCTCCCCACCGGTCAGGAATCACCTCCCAGTGGACGCCCTGGCACACCTCTGTCTTCCTCTCCTAAATGGGCTCTCTTTCGCCCCCCTCTCCGCTCCACACCTCCTACCTTCTGAGCTTCCGCTCCCTGACCACGCGGCCATGAGAGCGGCATACAAGGCTCTGAAGGGTAGGGCCCAGCTACTACTCATCGAAGATTGGCGCTCATACCTTCCGCTGCCTCCGTACTATTCATTCCCCCTTCAGCTATCCCCTCTCCCCTTCATGGACCTGGGGAAGTTTACTGCGGGTCGCATCCACCAAATGAGAGCTCAGAAGAGCTACCTGGCCGCTCACCCCTGCTGGTTTGAGTCCGGAAGATACCCCGTCTGTCCCAGATGTGGTGAAGAACCCGAGACCTTCAGCCACGCCATCCTACGCTGCCCCTCCTCGTCAGACTTGAGATTACGTCTCCTCCGGGATGTTGTTCGAATAGACCGGGATTCCCCCCTCTGGACCTCTGTGGATCATTTGCTTTCCCTCTCTGCCTTCATCAGTGCGGCAAGAATTAACTTTACCCCAGTCTTTGCCCCTCCCCCGAGTTTGGTTTCAGATATGGTTTTTCCTTCCTCTCCTACTTCGATTGCTGGTTTTACTTTTGATTCTTCTCCTCCTCGCCCAGTCTAGAGGGTTTTTCCTGCTTATATGACCGGTGGTTTATAACTAGTTTGAGTTTGTTTTTCCTAGCTTTTATGTTCCTGATAGGACGATGGGTTCTGATTTGAATCCGGGTAGGCGGAGATTTGGTTTAAGTTTTTCTTTTGTATTTTGCCTTTGGACTTAAGGTTTTATTTACGCCATAGCTAGCGCTGCATGCGAGTTCTTGTACCTAACAACGAATACATGATATAAAAAAAAAAAAAAAAAACCGTTGAGTAGTTAGTCACGAACCATCTCCTCTACACCTCCGGCGATTGAAATCTCAACACCACGAGAAATCATCGTCGACCACCCTTCCCCCTCTCCCCTCTTCTGATGGTCTAGTTGCCTAGGAGGGTGACGCTACTACCCCCCTCTCCCCTCTGTTCCCCTTCTGATGGCATTGCTCTCGGGCAGTCTTTGTCTAAGGGGGCTCACAGTCGCTCCCTCCTCCCTTCCCCGCACTCGCTTCGCCGCTCTCGCTTAGCGTTTGTACCCGGTCGGCAACCTCTCTCTCGTCAATAGCCTTCAGCAGTTTCGGGTTATCGGTGAAGTAGTGGCCCTGGTGGCTCTGCTCCCTGGTATTGCACTATCTCCTGAGAACTCTGTTTGGAACGGTCGACATCGTCGAACAGCTGTGATCTCGCTTCGGTCGGTCGGTCTCGCACTTCTTGATTGGGTCTACCCCTCCGCCCTCCTCCCACTCGGCCTCAGGCCACTTTTCCTCTCCCGGTCTCGTCCAGTTGCTCTGTTATAGCTACACTCCCCTCCTTGGCTGGTACCCTTACTACCAGGCGGCTCCTCTCGCCCCTCCTCAGCATTACCCTTGGGGGCCCATTTCTTCGATTGGGCTCTGCCCTTCGCCTCCGCTGGGTCCCTGTCCCTTCTGATCGGCTGTCCTTGGGATCTGTCATGGCTGAGTGCGTGGCAGTGAAATTGGTCGGTTGTACAGGGTTCATACCTACCACCTCTGCCCCCTGGGGCAAGCACCTCTCCTGCCCTCGTTTTCGGGTAGGCCCTCGGGTTTTCCTCTTCCGCTACACGTCTCCGTCGTGCTGGTTTGGATCACGGATCTCCCGCTGGGGTTGCAACTCAGCCCTTGGTGCCGGCCTATAAGGCCCGGATATATTTATCCCTCGTGCGTGCCCTTGTCCTTTGACTTTGTCCTCCTGGCTCCCGGTGACCACCCCTGCTGTGGCAGAATGGAAACCATAGTGGGCTATGGGTGGGTTGTCTACGGGTTTGGTATATGGTTTCTTCCTTTCTAGATGGGCTTGATGTTTTTCTTACTGGTTTTGGTTTCTCACTGTCGGTTTGGGGTTTTGTTTTCTTTGGGCTGCACGTCTGTGGAGGGTTTTTGGTTCGTGGTATTCTGGCCTCTGGTTTTCCTCGTAGTTTCTACCCATAGTACCGGGCCGTTGTATCTTAGCCGAGACGGGACGCGGTCGGGCAGGGTCAGAGGGTTTTAGCGAGGGGGATTTGGGATGGACAGTAGTTGTAGGTTTGTTCCTTCCTTAGGCGTTGAGTAGCTTGCATGTAGGTCCGTCACCTTAAGCACGAAATAAGAACTGAATAAAAAAAAATAAAAAATAAAAAATAAAAAAACTGTCGTGTAGTTAGTTTTTCAAGAACGATCTCCTCTCCACCTCCGGCGATTGAAATCTCAACACCATGAGAAATCATTGTCAACTCCATCCACGAAAGCCCGTTCCTCTATTGGCCTGCTAGGCCTTGGACGGCTCCCTACCCACCCTTTTCGGCCCTTATCATGATCTTGCCCTGAGCAAGCGTGTTTCTAGGGGCCGGTTGCGTGGTCCTCCGTCTCTTTCTTCATCCTCTCCCCGTTGTTGCTTCGCTTCGCTTAGCGACTTCACATGGTCGGCAACCCTCCTTTCTACGTTTACGGTCGGCGTTACGGTGTCCGGACTCTGGCGAGAGTACCTTTTCGATTCGAGAGCTCAACCCTTGATGGGGAAAGCTTCAGTCAGTAACATCTTGGTTCCCGTTTTCGCATCGTCTTCGAAAATCGTTCGGCTATGGCCTGTTTATTGGCTGTTTCCAGCGAGTTGGCTGCCCCTCCGTTCATCCTCCTCCGATCTTCGTCCAGTGGCTCTGTTACAGCTATCTCTCCTTTCTACTGTCGGCTTTTCACCGGATTGGCCGTCCATCCACCTCCCACCCTTCGCAGCTTACGGGGGCACCCCTCGGCTTCAGTCGCTAGTCGTATTGCACTGCCTCAGTTAGGAGTTGCGTTCCTTGGGCTCAGATGTCATGTTCTGCTCGGCCGGTTATTTTCTACCATCGCGGACCCTCTCGGCTATCGATGCCATTGGTTTTTCTACGTTTGCTACAGGGATATTAATTTGGTTTCTTTTGTTTTAGCTGGCGGATCGTTCGGCGTCGGTGGGAGCTGTACGGGTTGCTGGTTTTCCTGTTGTCTCCTGCTTGTCTTTGGGGAGTATTTTTGTATTTCTTCAGGGCGAGATTGAGCGGTTGGTCCCAGACCATAGGGACTTGGGGCGATGGCTTTTTCTAGTGTTCTCGGCGGGGTTGGGGCTTTTCTTTACCATAGCTAGCGCTGCAACTAGTCTTTGAGCCTTGTAGTTGAAAATCAAAGCACCTGATATAAAAAAAAAAAAAAAAAAAACAAAATGTTGAGTAGTTAGTTCCTCACGCAACCATCTAAGTACTTTCTTATACTATCAATTCAAATTATCTTTATCATGATTCCTGGCGAATAAGAGAAGTGTCTCTTAGTACGTTCTCGACTACACAATAGGAGCAAGAGTGTTCGGCTATCATAAGTACTGTACGTGAACGAGGAAGTTGTTACGTGCTACAAGTGTCACCCGGAAGGAAGGATCCTTACATAGTGGGGGGGAGGGGCGAATTCTCGAGTCCAGGTGGTAACAAGATGCTGTCTTAGATGAATTTTCATCTTCTTGTAGGCTTTTAACATGAGAGCCGGGTCAGGGAGGATCCTACTGGTGCGAGCCATTCCGGTCCTAATCATGGGGAAGAAGGCGGGGTCGTTGAGGGACTTGAATATGTCGTGGACGATTGTGTCTAGCGGGAGGTGCCTATGACATCTCACCGGGGAGGTAAACCAGAGAAGGGTGACATAGTTAGGTGGAAGCCTGGTGGCTTATTGGTAGGCCGAGTCAGGGGCCCTCCAATCGTCGAGACAAGGGTGGGAATGGTGGAGTCTGGCGGCTGCCAGGTTGGCAGTCGGGCGAGACAGGACAGTCGATGGCCAGCCAACCGTCTCTGATGGCCGGTTAGGAGGGCAATGGGTAGTAGGCACACTTTGTACGAGAGTGCGCCAATAGCGGTAGCTGAGAAACAGAAGGTGACCCACCTCTGCACCTAATGCCAGAAGACTTCCATCTTTTCCGTCATCTTTTGACTGGGTGTGAAGAGGTCGCCCCCGAATAGGAGAACTGGGCGAATGACCGCCGCCGCAAGACGGTGGCATAGGAATGGGGGGATGCCTTTGCCTGGCGTAGCCAGGGAGCGGAATAGGGTAAAAGCTCCCTTAGCCAGTGCAAGTATTTTCAGGAAGTGTGGGGAGGTAAAGAAGGTGGGCGTGAACCAGTACCTAAGCCGTTTGAGGAACTTGGCCAGCGGGAAGGTATGGCCATCAAGGGTGATTGGGGCTGCTGATACAGGGCTCCTATGGCGGGGCGTCTGCCAGTGGATTAGTTCGGTCTTTGGGACGGAGCAGGGCACTTCAAGGTTGGACCTGTTAGGCACATTGGGAGCCCATGTATGGAATACTGGAATCCAGCGCACAGACCTCCGAAGCGGACAGACCCCTGCGCACAGACCTCAAAAATGCGGCCACCATACCCCTGCGGCCCTGACGTTGGAACACTACTTTAGTTGCCGCACTGGTGGTAGTTGTACTTGCACCCAAGAATGTCCCTCCCGGGACCACTCGCAATAACACCATATACGTCGCGGCCGTCCGTCCAACCGGATTCTATTCGCAGGACATATGAGAAGAGAACCTAGCGAAAACTATGCAAGTGGTTCGGACCAAATCTGCCGACGTCGCATAAAGTTATTGGCCTTCAAGTTATGAGAGCTGAGGGAAACAAAAGAGTGGACGCTTAGGCGAAGTTTTCCCTTGAGGAAATTAGACACTAGTACGCATAGTGGGGACCAATAGTCCCACTCAGAGTCAGTCAGTAAGGGAGAGGCATTGCGCGCAATTAGCCTAGGTGCGATTTCAAGCAAGAGTCATCCCGAATCCTAATGCGCATGTAGTCTAAGAACTCATACGCATTGAATGGTCTGACGACCAAGGAGTTGGCCACTCCTTACATGACTCGGTGAAGAAAGTTATAACGCTAGCACCTATTGGGCTACCAGAACTCTGCACACCTATCGTTGAGGAGAATGACACACCCTCACGATTAGATGAATAGTTTATGTCTTCATAATGCTATGCAAGTAGTCGAACAGTTGTCAGGGTCAGAGAGTGTTCGCACTTTGTAGTTAGCAGATATTAGTTCGCCCGCGAACACTCAGACGCGGAATATAAATATCGAAGTGCCTCCCTTGCTACAAAGAAATCATCAAGCACCTGAGAAGATATCTTATCAATAAAAAAAGTTACCACGCTATAAATCCTTATCTTACTTGATTATCTTTTATATATCAAATTACTTCTCACGAGAGCTAGTTACCCACGAGCCTTCTTAGACTAATCTCCGAAAAATACCTACCCAGGCTTAGTTCGATATTATAGTCCCACTATCGGCTACCCCAAATAGGACCCTTTGTGTACCAATCTGCCGTGGAGATTTTTGAGGATGGTAAGGTTGTTCTCATATGAGTGGGACGAGACTGTGACAGCAAAATCATCCATATATGACAAGATTAGGCCTCTGTGGACCATCAGGTGTAGCAATGATAAGTAGATGACAAACAGTAAAGGGGACAGTGGAGAGCCTTGGGGGGTACCGACCGAAACTGGGAGGGACACCTTGGGGGACCCTTGAAAGAGAAGGCGGCAGGAGCGACCGGTGAGGAAGGATCTGACCTCCCTTTGGAGGTAGAGGGGCACAACTAGGGTGCCTAGTCGGTCAGAGAGGATTGAGGAATCGACGTTGTCAAAGCCTCCTTTATATCTAGGAAGAGGGTGGAGGCTTTGAAGTCCGGGTCGGCTTGACGCGCTTTGACTTCGTGTGTTAATGTAGCAGCGGTATCAAACGTGAAGATGCCAGGCAGGGAGCCGCACTAGTCCCTGTGAACCAGGCCTAGGGGGCCGTAGAGGGTAGAGAGCCTGGAGCAGACACTCCTGTCCAGGATCTTAGAGTAGGTATTGAGCAGGACGATGACCCTGAAGGAGGTGGGAGTCTCATAGGAGGGTTTCCCCGGCTTGCTGAGGATAACTCCATCAGCAGTCTTAAGGGAGAGGGGTAGGTAGCCGTGGGACAGAAGTGGGGATAGGAGAAGCGGGATAAGGTGGGGAAACTTTCTATGAACCCTGTAACCGGTACAGGTACCTGAGTTACTATGTTTTATGTTTGGTTTCGAGTATCGTTTGATACTTAGTATGTTTTATGTTTGGTTTCGAATATCGTTTGATACTCAGTATGTTTTATGATTGGTTTCGAGTATCGTTTGATACTTAGTATGTTTTATGTTTGGTTTCGAGTATCGTTTGATACTCAGTATGTTTTATGTTTGGTTTTGAGTATCGTTTGATACTCACCATGTGTTAGGTTTGATACCTAAGGAGTTTCAAGGCTGCCACTTTCGGAGCCTTATTATTATTTTAAGCAAGGCACGGGATTGCCTAACAAGTGTATTTAAGACCTGCTATTTTCTGGACTAAGAGAAGGCAGACTTCGACAGACAGAGTTTTCAATATACTTGGTTGAACAGTTACTTCTTCAGTTCGCTTCGAGAATCTTTAGTATTTCACTTAGGTCTACCAAAAGCCTACTATTAGGAACTACTTAGTAGTTGCGATATAGTAAGAAGTTTGTTACAGCAACTTAGTCTAAGCCTCCGGTAATTAGTCTTGTTAGATACCGCACTTTGGTATAGAGACTATATCGTTATCCTATCGATATACGGCACCACCCCGTGAGGCCGTTACAAACCCTCTTCCAGACGCCGTAGGGGATGGTGTCCGGTCCCGGAGCAGAGGTCGGGGAGCATACACTGAGGGTGCCAGTTACTTCTTCAGAGGTTACTGGAGGGGTGGAGGGGTCAATCGTGGCAAAACGGGGCGTTCTCTGAGGGGGTCTAGGAGGAAACAAGTGGTCTAATAGGGCCTTGTTGATGTCTGAGGGGGTATCAGCTCCTGGAAAAGAAGGAAACCTGTCAGGGGGAGTGCCGGATAGGGCGCGTCTGGCTTGCCAGACTGTTTTGGCTTTGGTGGAGGAAAGGAAGGAGTCCCAGTGCTTCCGCTTGGCTTTCTGAATAGCTTTAAAGTAAGCAGCTCTGGCAGTCCTTGCTTCTGTGGGGGGGAGGGGATCATCCAGGATACGGGCCTTGCGGGCCCGCCTTGCAGCGGTGTGGTAAACTTTCCTTAGTTGGGATAGCAGAGGGGTCCACCAAGGCTTGGCATGGGGAGAGTGGCGGAAGTATGGCACATTGGAGACTAGGGAGGCGTGAACTTTGCCATATTCCAGTTTGTACCAATCATCTAATTGAGTGGAGGTGGGGGAG
>QOVD01000052.1:5261-62243 GCA_003521225.1 Tuber microsphaerosporum | reverse complement strand
GCGGGTGAGTCGGCGGCGGCGGCGGAGGGGGAGGAGGGTGCATTATTATGGTGTTTCGAGGAGGAGGAAGAGGTGGCGGTACGAGCTTTTTTAGAGGTCCTCGGGGAGGGATCAGCAAGGTGTTTGCGCTTGCGATCTTTATCACTCTTTTTGTGATTGCGGTCGCGGTGTTTTGTTGGGGTTGACATTGTAGTGGGAGAAGCCCCGAATTGGATTGATCGAGAATTAGATTGCGTTGAGTTGAGCTGGGCGAAGTGGGTATGAAATGATTGTTGGCTAGAAGGGAAATAAACGTTTCAAACATCTAGTTCAAATGCCGGGTAACCTTGACCCCACTAGCTAAAAAGGGTAAGAAGCAAGAAATCCATAGCTGTCCGTAAACCAAACACACAAGGTGTCAAGTCCACCCAAGGCTGGCTTAAGCCTTCCAACAGCAACAACCCAACTGCAATCACCATTCACTCATTCCGCTCGCTTTCACCGTCGCTCCTTTACAAACACAACCAACCACCATGTCTGCCCTATTATCATTTATCGGCTGGAGTTTCCTCCCTTCAGTAAGTCCTCCTTCTGCTCCCCGTTCCCCCCTCCAAACCGGCTAACAAACAACCCCACAGCTAGCAACCTCCTCCCTCCTATCCTTCTGGTACCGGCTAATAACCCGGGCGGGTGATCCCCGCCCTCAGCCGGGCACACCAACCTACGCAAAAGCCTACAGGCGCGTCAACTTCCTAGTGATAACCCTCTATCTCCTATACACTATCTACGAATCCTACAACACCATACTTCTCCAGCCAAACTTCTATAAGCTACTAAGTGCAGGAATGCGTGCCAACGACCGGGAGCTAAAGGGGAAATTCCGGCGACTCACGGTGATGTATCATCCCGATAAGGTCGGCACGCAGGGGGAGGCATACTTCGTCATGTTGAAGACCGCCTACGATACGCTTCTCGACCCTGTCAAGAGGGTGGCGTACGATCGGTTTGGACCAGATATGCTTGAGTGGAGGCATTGTTCGAGTACTTATGATTACTTGGTTCGCGGGGTCACAATGATGGTACCGTATTATTTGGGAAGTGCACTCGTTTTGGTTATCTTGAGCGTTCTCGGGAAGATGGAATTTGGGAGATACGTGAGTCCGCTTTTAACCTCGTTTTGAAGCCGAGGCTCTTGCTAATATACAGTATTTTGATGTGCAGTGGCGCTTCTACGCATTCTTCTCCCTGATGGTTCTCGAAGCCCTCGTCGTTACTCGGCCGTTCCACCACTTCACACGAATCCCCATCTTGAATACGCTCCTACCCTTTGAACAACTTGCCCTCGCCCGTAAGATCCTCTTTACAACCTTCATCGCAATCTCCCAGCTCGCGCCGCTTTTCCAGCAAGGTCGTACCATCACTGGCCCTCTGACTGCGGAAGCGCTGGATCCACATCTAGACCGCATGGCAACGCTCCTTCACAGGACAGATGCTGAGGCTTCAACAATACTCACTCAAGAATTGCTCCCGTTCGATGCGGATCCTGGGATGCAGCAGATGCTTAAGAAGAAGTTGGAAGAATGGATAATTGAATCGGCGATTAGGGGTACGCCTGAGGTCAGAGATGCTGTTGGCAAGGTTATACAGCGACGGCGTGCCGATGCTCCAGCCGGCGCGAAAGGAACCAAATAAATTGAAACTAATATCTAACGACAAGGCACCAAAGGCGATTATCTATCCTAGAAGCTCCTTCCCTTGATCCATGCCAGTTATATGCAAGTCAAGGCTAGTGATTTTCCATCTCATCACCCCAACCACCCTCAAAAAACCACTCAACAAGACACGAATTCCCATCAACAAGCAGGTATCTATGCCCACAACCATGTGGAAGCCGGGTATGTACATGAGTTTTCTTTATTTTAAGTTAAGTAAGAGTTTGTTATTTTATGCCTCCTATTCTGAGGATTCCCTCGTTACGTGTACGATGCGAATGGGGGTATTTGGGGGATAGTAAAAAATTGGAGGAGTTGGTGGCGTCCATGTTTTCTCTAAGAGCAATAGACTATTTCTCGCTATTTGGATGTGAAGACTTGGTTAGTTTGTGATATACATGTGAATGAGGAAGCGTACCACAAGAATCCCTGAAGGAGGAAAAGGTGTCTTCGTTGCGTATTGTCGCAGATATGACGACCTTGGCGGAAGGGTTTTTGTTAAACTGCCTCACCAATTCGGCTACAAGGTATGGGATAGCAGAGCTATCATATGTCTATCCACCATTAGCACCTACCTATCCCCCGCATCAGGTTCAAGGGATCACTATACCACATCAGCCCCAACCACCAGATCAAACCTTTCTCCCTCATCACCATCATCACCCTCCTCCTCACCCCACACCAACCTCCTAACACTCATTACATCCGCGACGCCATTCCTCTCCAGCCCAACTTTCAGCGCATCGCAGACCCCCTCATCGCCATCCGTAACAACCACCCTCCCAGCACCCAACCTAGCTGCCACAATCCCCACCAGACCCGTCCCGGCCCCCAGCTCCAGCACACTCCCCGTCTCCTCTACCAGCCTCTCCCCCGCTACCACTGTAGCCCCAGGAAACTTATAAAACCTCCCCAAGTGACTCGCTATCAGATACTCCGCCAGCGCTAATGCTGCCTCCCAGGTCCTCAATCCTGTTGTCCCGCTTCCAGATATCACAGCACGTGATTCGAGTAATGTGACAGGGGGGCCTATGGGACGGCCGGAGAAGGGTGAGGGTGGGAGTGTATATGTCACGTTTTCCCTTGAAGTCGGGGAGAGTTGGATGGAGGTGGGTGAACTCGACAGGAGGCGAGTGTAAAGGTTTAGTATACGTTCGTCGATTTCCTGATGCTTGGGTGAGACCAGGAGTTGGTCGGGCTTAGGCCTCTTGTGGGGGGGTTGTGAGCGTACTTTCTCTTCCTCCTCTTCTTCCTTCCCTTCTCCTTGAAGTGAGTTTTCAGCTACTGTACTAGTCTTGGTCATAGTCTGGTCGCCCGACAGCAGAGAAATTAACCTCTTAAGAACCCGCGCAGTATACCTCTCCGGCGGCGGGGGAGGCGCTGCATCCCAAGCCCCGGGGGTGAACAAACCGGTACATAACGCAGCCTGGAAAGTCGATTGTTGCAGAAGATTTACCGGGGGGAAGGAGAGACAAGACGGTTCCACGAGTTGTAGATACTGCTGCCTTAGAACGGCAATTTGGGGGTCCATCTTTTTTTTTGTAAAAAGGAGGAAGAGGGGGGGAGATAAACCTACTTTATCGTGGTCGTGTTCAAAGCAGTGCTTAAAAAAGGAATTTGGGAAAAGGCATGTGAGGTTGCCTGTGGAGCGTTTTGGGTTGCACGTGTCCGTTGGTCCGCCCGTCCCGAGCGTCTGCTCGTGGCTTGGCTTGGCTTCGTTTGGCGGGTGGTGTTTGCCGGTACCTGCATTGGTTGTCACTCGGAACACAGATTTATGATACTTGGGGGCCTACGATGCAAGTTAACTTAATCATTGAATTCGAGTTGCTTGTATGGTTGAAACTTGGATTACAGTATTTCCTTCTTTTATCGTTGGACCCAGTGAACCCCCTTATCGTGTTTTCCTTTCCTAGTGGGCAGCCAGCGATAAGACTACCCAATCTCTCTTCCCCTTGGACTTAAACTGAGGTCCCCACATGAAATAGATACCTCAGCCATACCACACTGCTATCCCCACTCCCTAGGAAGCTCTCAGATAGAGTTTGCGTTGCCAATCCCCCCAACGACACTCCTTCCATACTATAGAATCGAATTATGACCTTCTCCTTATTAACCCTAGGCCCATGCCTCTCTGCCCTCAGTCACCCCAGCAGTCGAAAAGCCCGTATCGTACCGGACCATCACCGCTGTGCACTGCGGCCATTCCTGCCGGAGCTTGTGTCGAAAGAATAAAGCACTGCCCTCCCCCCTTTTTTCTAGATACTGAAGGGGAGGAGAGCAGGGGTTTATATGCGCTCCAGCGCGTATGCCCGAGTAGCGTAGCATGGCACCGGTGGGGAGTGTATTCTCCGCCCCGTGAGGGAAGGGTTCTCGACTCTAGGGGGATATTATACCGTAATGGTATTGGCACCGTATCTACCCACCATATTCCAGTAAACTAATAGAGGTATTATACCGGGGGATAGAGCCAGACGTCTGCCAGCGCTGCGCATTGCCCACTGTAGTCTAGAGAATCCGCGCTTGTCCTCACATTACCAATCGCCAACAGCAAGAGAACCTACTTTCCTGTCGTGGTGCCTGCAGTAAACATCCGCTACATCCGGACAGGTGCTGTTCCTGCCATATTAGGAAAGCTAAGCGCCTCGCGCCTTTTCGGGTATCGGTACGATGTTGTAGCTAAGAATAACACTCGCTCGGCCGACGCGGGTCCAAATTTAGGGTTTGGGCTTGGCGAGGTTTAAGGTTGATTTGATCGGCGTGAGGCTTGTTTGGCGTGGTGGTGGTAGGCGAGGGGGAGGGTACGGCATTGTAGGTGGATTCGATATATGACATTGTGATTTGCCAAGGGGGAGGAAGATGGGATCGGGGGTACTGCGTGCTGTGGCTATTCTTCGAGTATCATATCTACGCAGGTATTGTGCATTCTCGCCCGGGCCTTTGTTTCTTTTTGGTGGTGATGGTGGGGGGAGTCCTCTCCCATTAATTCCCGTGGAGGTTTGGGCTTAGTACCTGATATGCGTGCATAGTGCTTTGTGCTTTTCAGACGGTTGCGATGTGGGGGGTGGAGGTGGTTGTGGATTTGATATGGCCATAGAGGGGAAAGTTATGCTGCCACTATTTATATCATATCATATTTCCTTATTCTCGGGAGGATCGGTCCCTGTAGAAGTGAAGTTTCGATGGATCCTCTCGGTACCGTAGAAGCACTGCTTACGTGCAACTGTGGGACAAGATCCTGCCGCACTCAAGCCTGTGATATTTGGACTACTGCAGTGCGGTGGGCCACACAATACCACTACTGGGCTTGTGAATGAAATAATTTAGCTCCCCATAAAATCTTTCTCAAAAGTCCGGCATGGCATAAAAACAACCATCCGGGTCTCTAGTTAAGTTGGCGGAAGACCCGTCGAGCCCTTCCTGATTCCCCAAACTACTGTATCCCAATTGGTGGGTCTCCATAGCAAGTAACCTATTCTCGGATGCACTCGTACACTCTCCGAAGCCATCGTACTCGAGCACTGCCAACCATACAAGGAAAAAAGCCATCCATCCAGAGGGGGGGGGCAGGCAAGGGCCAATCCCCCTAACCTTCCGGAGGATCCTCAAACACGCTAACTTCGAGGAAAAAAACCTACCGTATCAAAGACCAACAACAGTTCACAACTGTCCAAAAGCAGCTTCCATGGATAGAGATAGACGCCCGCCAGTTCGGTGCGGCAAACGCACGGATCAAGTGAATCACCAAATCCGGAAGTGGGTGTGTGTTGTGTGGCTAAACATAGTAAAAGCAACACCCACACACACGAAACACGCTAAGGATCAAGCACTTGGTAGTTCCCGGATCTACTTTCGCATGAAACAATGGTAAATATACTTTTCGGGGACTTTGGGACTTTCTGGAAGGAAGGATGGTACTCGGATGAATATAATATAATGTACCCGCCCGCTTCGTGGTTTGGTAGGCAAGAGCGCTACTGGCATTGTTCCCTCGTTCAATACTTTGAAGGGTTCCTGTGGAACATTTTGTGTTTCTTGCCACGTTTTAAAAGAGCGCTTTCTTTCTTGTGTCACCTCCCATTGGCTCTTTTACTTCTTTCGTGAAGATAGCGGTGGAGTAAGGAAGTGCGAGAGAGGCGGGATAAGCAAGATGTCCGTGATATCGGCGCCCATACCAAGCTTTGAGATAGAACATGTTGTACGAATACCTTAGTGCCCCATTGTCACCAATTCTCACTCCCTCCACCCACCCGATGCTAACGTTTACCTTTTGGGAAATATACAGAAGGCGGATCTGGAACGCCAGGGTGATTTCGAAACTGTAACCGAAGGATCCGAGCGTGTGCGGAAGCGTGTTGAATTCGCCCCTTACGCCTCTAAGTTCGAGTATCCAGAGCCGCAATACGCCCCGCCAAGCAACATCTGCGGTATCCGACGGAAAGTTTTCTGGGCCATCATTGCGTTTGTTATTGTTCTAAACATTGGCACAATTGCGGGGTTAGTGGTTGTTGTGAACAGGAGTAAGGATGGGGAGTTGTTTTCTACCAAGGGCAATGATGGAAGCGATAATGGTGGTGATGCGAATACTGCGGGCGGTGGGGATGGGGAAATCAAGGTGGATGTTTCTGCATTTAAAGGGTTGCCGTTGTTGCCAGGGACTGCATTGGCTGCGGTGAATTGGGGGAATAATACGAGAGTGTATTACCAGAATGGGGATGGGAAGGTTATTCAAAATTATTGCGGAGGGACGTCATGCTCGCCAGCACAGAATCCGATCATTACCGATGCCAAGTACTTTTCGCCCTTGGAGAGCGTTGGGAGGGTGGACTCCAACAATTCTGTATGGGAATCCTGTCGAGATATCATTACCAGCTACTAATCACAAGTGCGCAGATCCACGTCTTCTACTTATCCACAGACAACGCCCTTCGAGAACGGATCCTGAGTAACAATTCCACCAGCCCAACGGACGGCCCACTCTCAACTTTCAACACGCGAGTGCACTCTAATTCCCACATATCCGCAACCTTCTCCAACGGCGAGATAAAGCTCTACTACCAGGACGTCGCATCCCTGCGCTTTCAAGAACTCCTCTACACGCCGGCCACCGGTTGGACGAACGGTAGTCAATTTCCCCCTGCAGCATCGGGCTCTCGTATTGCTACGGCTCTCTGGGAGGATAATCTGAGATTGTACTTCGTTAACGAGAGTAACATCCTCGTTGAGCAGAAGTGGGCTAGTCGAGGTGGTTGGTCGGAAGGGACAGACACAGGCCGAGAACTCGATCCAAGATCCTCCCTAGCAGCCCTCCCGCCAAAGGACCCCTCGAATCCAATTGTTCGAATGTACTCCACGGATGCGTACAACGAGCTGTTCACATTTACACCAAAGGATCCTGTCGGCAGGAAGGGTGTTATTGGAAATGTGCGAGATATAGCAGACGATGTCACTGCTACGCAAGCCTCCGATGGGGTGGTGAGTGTCTGGTTCGTTGAGCGGGGTGGAGACCTGATGCGAAAAACTGGTGACGGGGAGACGGATATGCGTGGTGCGAGCGTGAGAGTTGCGGCGAATGATCGGGATCCCCAGTGGTGAGTGCGAGTACCGTCGGCGATCTTTTATATCTTTCTTTTGTATATAATTGCCACCTCCATTTTATTTCCTATATATATCTTACTTTTTGCAGGCCGGGGGTGTTTTTTTCTTTCTTTCTCTATATTTTCCTTATTTCCTGGTATATATCCTCTCTTCTCAAGATTCAGGCCTGTATTTCTTACGGTGGGTGTTTCTTTCTTCCCCCACGGTTTCCTAACCGTTTTCCATACCCCTTTGGTATGTTGTATATTTATTGGGCTCTTCCCTTCCTTCCTTCACGTCGTTTTCCATTTCTTACTCGAGGCGTTGAATCTCGCGAGTGTATCATATTTCCCTTGGGGCGTCTGAAACTCTCATTGCTTGCTCAGTAGTTAGTTATTTACGAGCCAAAGCTAGTCTTCTAAGTTGTACTTTCTGCATACAGTATTATGTTTTTCTTCTTCCTTTTTTCAAGTGCGTGCCGTGGGAGATGAGATGTACTGCACTCTAGTAGATCAGGGCGTTTCCTTGCATTTTTTGATCTTGATGCATGTTGAATGGAGCTCTCTGGTTTCTGTGCTTCCTTGCGAATGGCGTCTAAGGGCGCTGGAAGTTAGGATTAGGATGGTGAACTATAATAATAAGTTAAAATTAAAATTTAATGATAATGAATCACGATTAAATTTTGTTCCAAATAAGCGCTCACATCGGATCCAATGAAAATCGAACGCGGGGAGCGTCTGCACAGCGTGCCAGTGCTGTTGCACTTTTCGTGCCCCTCCGGTTCCCCCCCAGCAAGTTGATCAACAGCACAGGGGGGCTCGAGCAATAACCTGCATCCCCCATAACGCCAAGACACCTCGCTAATCCACCGCTGCAACCTTACCTGCCTTACCCCAGCACGCGCCATCCTTTCATCCATAAAATTCCACGCTAACCCATCAAACGCACAAAAAAATTTCGCGTTCCCCCCACATACACGAACATCACCAAACCATTGCACGAACGGATAGAGGCGATAAAGGTGTATAGCCCAAGTATGAGACTCCGCCTCTTCATCCAGCGGAACCGTCTCCCAGCAACAAAGATATGGTGGGACACATCTTCCTTCGAACCCGGCGATGACCACAACGTTAGCACGCTCCTATCACGAGTGGGCCAGATCGTCCCGATGGAGTCGGGGGGCTGGGGATTGGAGGATTATGCGGTTGAAGTGGACGGCTTTGAGGTTTTGCATTTTCAGGAGGTAGAGAGAGTTATTCGGGAGGGGGATGAAGTTGTGTATGTCCTCCCCCCCTAGTTGACATTGTTTAAACGTTTTTATAGTTGGGTACTAATTTGGTGTGTAGTATTCGCCCATTGACCACAACAGAGATTCGACAGAGGAGGGCTAGTGGGCGACGGCAGATCAGTACTTCCGGGCGGAAATTGATGGATGGGACGCCGTTTGGAAGGCCGATGATTATGACTAGGCCTGCTCCTGACAGGCCTAGGCTTTCGATCCCGCCGAGGAAGAGGGTAAAGACTGGCTGTGATGTCGACTATTCTACGCTTGTACAAGTTGGGAGTGACGATGGGGACGAGAGTGACGATGAGAGCTACAAGGAATCCGATGAAGAGCAAGAGGTCTCTGAAGCAGACGACGACGAAGAGGAGGTTGTTGGAGCTGATGTGGAGGCTGAGATCGAGGCTTATGCCGATTCGGATGAGGCAGAGGGATCTGATGAGGAAGAAGATGGCATTGATGAGGCGGACTTTGAAGAACTCTCTAGAGACTATGAAAACCCCCTTATGGATTACTTTGACAACGATGAAGTTGCAACCTCCCAGGTTTCTTCCTCTGAGCAGCCGTCTCAGTTGAAAGCAATTTGTGAGGCTCGAGATACCCAATCTTTACAGGGACAAAATGGAAGCCTGCAAGGGGATAGCTCTGAGGATGACGATGACTATGCTGATAGCGAGAGCTCTCAGGATAATGATTCGTCTGACGGGAGTGATGACTCCGGCGACGCTGTGAGTAGCGATAAAGAAAGCATGGACGCAGATATCGTGCGCCAAGCAGGGGACTTTTTCCTCCCAGACTATTTTTATTCAGATGCAAGCGCGGCCGGTGGTGCGGTCGATTCGCCGAGGTTGCCTCAAATTTATCAGTCCGGGGGCATATCGGGGGAAGTGGGAGGGGATGAGAGGGAGAGCGAATCAGAACATCTGAATCTCTCCGAATCTTCAGTATCTACTGGGCCGGAACAAGATGAAGATTCCCGTAGCAGCTCTGAAGATCCTTCCGATTCTTCCGATTCAGAAGAATCTGGTGAATCTGAATCTGAGAAAGTAGTAGTACCGAAAGACGAGAGGAGTTCTAAGAAGGCTAGGTAAATACTTCCTAAGAGCATTCTTTGAATTCCCACTAAATCCACCCCCCCAAGTCAAAACAGGGTTCCGGGCGCTTCGCAGGGGCCTCCGTCCTCCAGGGTGTCGTTGGTGCCAATAGAGCAACCGAAAAAACTCGCTGTCGCCCCAGGGACTCTACCACATCAGAAGAATCCCAGAACCAAAGCGCGGAATGAGCGCAAGAAGCAGAGACGTAAGAATGAGGGTTTGCTCGCTGAGCTAGTCAATACTGGAGTTTTACCGAAAGGCTCTACCATCGATGATTTGAAGAACCATCAGGACAAACATAATCTCAAAAATGCGGGTGAGCAATTGAGGCACAAACGTCAGCGTCTTTGCGTTGGAGGTGGTGAAAAGCAGACAAGTCTTGAGCTATCGGAGGAACGGATTGTCGAGGAGCCTTCTCGAGATGTTGCGGATCATGTTCTACAGAAGGCTCAACAAGGGCAACAATCGAATGACTTACCAGGCGGGGGGGCCAACAAGAAGAGCCAGCGCAAGAAGCTTAGGAAGGCTTTCACTAAAGCTAAGAAGAGGAAGAGCATTCCTGCAAATTGGGATTTCAGCCAGTGGTTGACGGAGCGCGAGAAAAAGGTAGGGGCGGAAGGCCAACCTGATAACATTGATGTTGAGGGGGACGCAGATGGTGATGTGTCTATGGAATCCATTGATAGGCCTGTGGAACCAAGTTCTAAGATATCGTCCGAACAAACCGGGATTAGTCTCTCACATGATCAACCTCCTCCACCTCCACATCGGGATCCCCTCGTCCCTGCTCGAGAGGGGAGTCGCCCGCGTGGCCCACGCAAAATTGTCTACGACGAAGACGGGGTCCCTAATCCAGTCTATGCGGGATTTGACGAGCAGCAGCACGAAGTAGATGACCCAGAGGCGTGGCGGGATAAGATCGTTTTGAGCGCTGTAGAATGTGAGCAAGAGGGAGTAGAGATACCAGCTCCCGAGTTTCCATTCAAGCAACTGGCATACCAACAGGGCTTTGGGTGGGAGGCCACAGGAAATAATAAGAGGAAGAGACACGGTGGCACGAAGAAGAAGAGAAAGCAGAGGCAACAAGATCAGGAGAACTATAGTTATGATTACGGCTATCAAAGCTACCAAGACCCTGGGTATGGAGACTGGGAAGGCCACGACTACTATGACGACAGCACAGTGGCTCCTACTTCTACAAAGGACAAAGCTACAGACATGGCCGAGGCTGACCCAGTTGATGATCTCCCACTTCTGCCAGATAATATTGCCTCATTATATCCTCTCACAAAACCGGTTCTTCCCGGCACTATTGTTGCATTCAAGCAATTGATGTTGACTGAAGACTACACTCCAATCATGGCAGATTATCGGACTGCTATTGTGCAAGCTGTGCATGCGCAGGAAAAAGATGGACCAGCTTTAGAGCTACGGTTGGCAGCAAGGGATAGGCCAAAGCGCCGCATCGATCCTGAAACTGGCGAGAAAATTCTACGCAAGTTTGAGATGCCCGGTGATGAGGATGAGGATGAGGGGCTACTTGATCTGATGTTTGGGCAGCTGTTGGAAGCCAAGGTTGTCAAGCTCCCAGAGGGCGCAGGCCTTGATCAGAGTGTGAATGTCGATGAGGGTGCAGGAACTGGTGGAGGCGGAGACACGCAAGAGGGCAATCCCGATGGTCAGAAGAACGAGAGAAATGCAAACCACAGTACTCCTGAGGGGGATGATAGCTACTCTCCTGATATTCAGGTGAACGCTACTCTGTCTGACGGACTTGTGCCACCTTCGACCGGGGCATCTCAAGACCAAGAGCAGGACCTCGAACTCAGTCTAGGACCAGAAACACAAGCCGCTCAACCGCAAGAGAGCTTAAAATCTCCCAGTCCAGTGAATGGTGTTCTCGGCACCGCAATTTCTTTGTCCAGTGCACCGACATCACAAGCTGAAGCTTCTATTCCGCCTGTCTCCGACAAGGGGGAAAGCGACTTATCCTATGAGCCGGATTCGGTCAGTGACTCAGACGGCTTGGAAACCCTTGAGAGCATGTTTGCCTCTTCGCAGAGGATTAAGCCAGAACCTTCCAGCCAGAGGTCCCCCGTCTTACCACCGCTGCCGGTATTCTCACCCTTGGGTGCAGGCGTAGAGGAGGACGAGCAGTCCCAAAGACAGATACAGGAGGAAGCAACAAATGAGAAACGCGCGACCCTCAAAGCGACCAGGAGGACAAAGGCCCCGAATGGTGCTAAGATCACCAATTCGGAGGTACAAATCATTGACCTGACTGGGACGAGCGACCCGATTATCATGGATGATAGCCCTAGAGGGAAGAAGGGTGGCGGCAGAAGTAAGGTCAAGGGGAAGCAATGGCGGGCAGTCAAGGGCTAAATTTAAATTACATTTCTAATACTTGCGTTTTTTTTTTTTCCTCTTAATTTCGTTTTTGCTTCTATCTCCATTCCAACTTCCTTTCCATTTATTTTCCTTGTTGGAGGCCTCATTTTGGTGTTTGTGCGCAAATTGTCATATCGTACCTTTCGCGATCCTGCCTTTTTGTACTTGTACTTTTATCGGAAGTTAGGGGGAAAGTAATTAGGGGAGCATGCTAGTAGCACGGGATAATAGCGAAAGGCCTATAATACTGTACAAGTATCGTCTAGTCTACCCGTCCATCCATCCGTCCATCCATCCAGTCATCGCCGTGACCCGCCACCACCATCATCCCTTCCCCTCACCACCAACGCTCGAGACCTCATCAACAGACGAAACACTCTGCGACTTCTTATACTCCCTCTCCAACTCCCGCTGCATCTCGAAATCCAATTGCCTCTCACGCTTTATTCGCGTGCGCTCCTCATCGCGGGTGACACCGGCATGCATCGCCTACCCCTCCTCACATTTCCTTTTAAGTCAGTTCTATCTATCTAGCACCAGTGAAGTGAATTGGGGGGGGGCACAAACGGCTTGTTCGACGCGCTGGAAGTAGTGCACAAACCAGATTACGCCTCCGCAGAGGAGGGTGGTTGTCGCGAGGGTTGCTTTGGCTGTGCGGGACATTTCGGTTTTATATGCTCATATACTGGTACGGTGATAGCAGGTACTATAGTTTAGTGGTGGATGAGGTGATCAATGAGGATTCAAACGAGAAAACCCACCAGCCAACCACAGGCCCTCCTTGTGCGAGTAGAGTAGAATATTATACCAGCAATGTTTTTTTTTACACTAGGTATCCCAGCAAAAACAGAGCATTCCGCCTACAGTCAAGAAAATAATGCAGTGTGATACCTCAACTTCTAAGCAAGAAAACACAGAATCATTTTTGCACAATTTTTTATTAGACAATTCACAAATTTCGAGTCGCCACCCCCATACAAATTATGTCCGTGCGCGCCAAGAAACTAGAAATTTCAACTCAGAATTCGGATTTTCCGAGTAAAATAAAATAATTGACAAGGGGCTATAAGAAACCCAAATATTTCCCTAAAAATACACTGCAACTACCACCACTACTAAATTTTAGAATTTTCTCTATGCCAAAAGACAATTAAGCAGGATGGCCCATTTCTCTTAAAAATCTCCTTTTTAGGAAAATTCTAGGGTTAGGCATCCTGCCAAGCAGTGAGACTATGCTCATTACCTTGTTTGGCACCACAAGAAATCATTTGGATGAAACACTAGGATTTTGCCGGGATAAAAGGCATTGCTGGCATTCTACAGGGAGGGCTCGGGATTGACTGGCGTTGAAAAGGGTTTCTCTCTTTCATGCTCGCACTGTGGTTCATTTGCTCACCCTTTGAATTATAAAAGTGTCTGTGCTCTGTGCCCCCACCTGTCTTGAACCTGGCCAATAGATAAGATCCGAGGGCTTGGATCATCAGTTTGTCCTATAGATAGGATGTTTAGGGAAGCCGGAGCCCAGGCATGGGGCCAGGTTTGATTGCCCAGCAGCAACCGTCGAACCAATTGCAAACTTTTCAAATGCCCCAAGAATGTTAACGCTTCAAAGCTACCGCACATCCCCTTTGAAGCCACGAGCCGGGCGGGCAGCGGGACGGTTAGAACGGGCCGCAAGAGATAAGATAGACAATAGAGGAGATATTTACACGCTCGAGACTCCTCCGGTTTCCAGTGCCTTCTATCTAAACCAGCACTTGAGTGCAATTATCAGCATGGTATCAGGACGTGCTATTCCCCTCCTTGTCCCTCTCACCCCACAATCATGGCATCTAGTAACCCACTCATCCCAGGCCATCGTGCAAGTAAAAGCGTTGCTAGGATTCAAGACACCAAGGAGTAAAAGATGTATTTCAAACTTTGAATTGAACCGTCCTTTCATAAGGAACCTCAACTCATCCAGCCCATGACCTATACTACTAAACCATTTTCGTTCCATCCCCCTTCCACCATAACGAAGAAAGAAGTGCCTTTTGATGCTCGGATATACCATCTAGAAACCCTTCCCCCATTTGCAAAGTGAAACGGAAATTAGTTGTTCTCTCCACCTTGTTCCCGGGTGAGCTCGTCGCTGTAGAGGGGTTACCGTTAGTTTGTTTCCTCGAGATCCGATATCGGGGGAGACGCACATGTGAGCATCCAGTTCGTCCAAGTGCTTACGCTGGTTTGCGAGCTTTTCCTTCAATTGCAACTATTATTATTATTTCGTTAGTGGTGTTTACGTTTGAACGGGGGAAGGTATAAAGAAAGGGCGAGGGAAATTTACGAGCTTAGCCCTCTCTTGTGCGCGGACGTAAAAGTCCTCGTTCGCCTTCTCTCGCTTAGTAAAGGCATCACTATTGTGGACGTTAGCTACTTATTCTCCATTAAGACTTGTCAAAGGTAGCAAAACGGGTAACAAACCCAGCGGCTTCACCGCCTGGACGGGCAGTTCCGCTACCGGTCGCTCCCTCACTGTATGGTCGAAGCATAACGATGCGGTTAACACGCAAGGTACGGGCAATGGTTGTACGGAGCATGTCTGTTTGGCGGTGCAGTGTTTCTTCCCCGTTTTCTGTTTGTCTTTTTGTTAGGATGAGATGGGATGAGATGAGATGTTTTGGTTGATGATTCTACAGTTTGGCGGTGGTTGAGGATGGTCTGAGGTGAGGTGAGTGGTGACGACAAAGTCGGCGGCTCTCGACCTCAAACTTCAAACCACAACCCTCCCCCACCATGGCCGCCGAAATCGGTTTGAGTTTGTACTATAGGTGAAATTTGTATGGAACCATGGATCAAGAGCGGACCTACTATTTAAGGACATTTGAAAAATGTCCTTTTAGAATACGGATTGATGGGTAGTGGTTTTTATTATTTTCCATCCGGGGGAGAGTTGGTGCTTGTTTACAATCCATGAGTCTTTGGGGTGGGGGCTCAGGGCTTGAAGGGATGTTTGAGGTGTTCCTCTTCCTTGATTTTCCGGGAGAACGTCATTTTCGGAGGCTCAGGAGAGGGTTTGTCTTCTCGGAAATTTAGACTTGTGGCTACTAGAACTACAAGTACCGGTACCGTGCGTGATACAATCGAGATTTCACTGGTATTGTAGAACTGATGATGGTTGTGACTGATGGCTGTGGCGGTTTGTGCTGTGCGCACCGTACTGGCGGTGCTTATGCAGCGAGGAGGTCATCTGAAAATATTGGACAGCCCTAGTTTATACAAGGTCCTTGATTTTCAAAGCAAGGAATACTATCTTTACATTCTTTTCGCGTTGATTAAAATTTAGATACTGTAGATACGGTGTGAGGACCATCCTTGTTTTGACGATGGAATGCAGCCCCGGCAGAGGATTGGCTTGGATGTTTATTTGGTTTTTGATATCCGAACTCTGCACTCGTATCTATCACCGGTAGGATTCGCAATATGGTCGATTTGTTGGTGTACCGGTAATAAGGTTCTTCGACTACAGTGCTCGAGTACCGGTATCATAGCTGGATGCAGGCACTTTATCAACAGTAAGCCTGTTACTGAAGTGGCTTACGGCCTTCCTATCTCTAACATGGCAAGCAGAAGCACAAAGCTGTATACTCGAGTACATGTGTAGTTTTACTTGTCTGGTCAGGCCCTTTTTCATTTCACCATTCAGTAACAGTGACAGACTCACGGACAGGTAAAAGAGGCAGACGTAAAGCGCACATAATTTCAACAGCAAATCTGCTTCTTCCGAATTAGGCAGTGATCGTCGGGCCTTGGCTGTTGTGTCCCCTTTCTCTCTGCCGCGCCCTCTGCCCACGCAACCCGCTTGCTCGACTTGACCTTGCCCTCTCTTCGCCATCTTTCGAAAGTCCTTCGTCTTAACCACCTCACACTCCTCCTTCTCTCTCAAACTTCTTCCCCATCAACTACATCACATACTTATCCTTCTGATTCCGAAATTCTCTGCTACCGTCCATCTGACAGTCTTATCAATACACCCTTTTCAACTACAAAGGTAACTACTACTACCCCTAATATTTACCCCTCCTCATTGCCTCCCTTTTTTTCTTTCGTTGGAGCGGGGCAACCCAACATTTCGTCATCCCTTTCCTTTCTTTCTCCCTTCCAATCTTGAAAAGCCACCTCAATAACACCCCGCTAACAACACTACAAAACGCCTGTGCAGTTTTACTAAACAAATCAGTCAAAATGGGATACGAAGATTCCGTCTACCTTGCCAAGCTTGCCGAGCAGGCTGAGCGTTATGAAGGTAGGTTATTCTTCGCATATCTATAGTTTCGGTGATTACATTGTGCTAAGCTTGTTATAGAAATGGTTGAGAACATGAAGAACGTCGCGTCTGCCGATCAAGAGCTCACTGTCGAGGAGAGAAATCTACTTTCTGTTGCGTATAAGAATGTCATCGGAGCTCGCAGAGCCTCTTGGAGAATTGTGACCTCTATTGAGCAGAAGGAGGAGTCGAAAGGCAATGAGTCTCAAGTTGCCCTCATCAAGGAATATCGTCAGAAGATCGAAGCCGAGCTGGCAAAGATTTGCGAAGACATCCTAGAAGTTCTTGACAAGCATTTGATTCCCTCTGCTCAGTCAGGAGAATCAAAGGTCTTCTACCATAAGATGTAAGCTCAGACTTCGCTTTCATTACCCGCCGTGCACGGGGAGATTCCTCCCTTTTCCGGCAAGCTCGTTTACTGATCTGTGTACAGGAAGGGTGATTACCACCGTTACTTGGCCGAGTTCGCTCTCGGTGACAAGCGTAAGGAGTCCTCTGACAAGTCTTTGGAGGCCTACAAGAATGCCACCGAGGTTGCACAGACTGATCTTGCTCCTACCCATCCCATTCGTCTTGGGTTGGCTCTTAACTTCTCTGTTTTCTACTATGAAATCCTTAATTCTCCCGACCAGGCGTGCCATCTTGCCAAACAGGCCTTTGACGATGCAATTGCTGGTGCGTACCTGGAAACTCGGGAATTGATTTTATTCTACAATCTCACTGCTAATCATCTAACTAGAGCTCGACACCCTAAGTGAGGAGAGTTACAAGGACTCTACTCTCATCATGCAGCTTTTGCGAGACAACTTGGTTAGTTTTTCGTATGTTGCCATTGCTCAATCGTCCTGTTAATAAGCTTTATAGACCCTCTGGACTTCATCCGAGGCGGAAAACGACACTGCCGCCGCCGACACTAACAAGGAAATGTCTGATGCTCCGGCTGCGACACCTGCCGCTGAGGCTAAGCCCGAGACCAAAGAATAAATTCCCTTGAGGACGTGGCACGGTAGAGGGGAAATGAAGGAGGGAACCGCAGCCAAAAGGCGTGGGCCATAAAATGTGTTGGGATAACTGCGTTCTAGTTTTACTATGCTAGCGTTGATACAACCTTTTTCTCTTCTATCTGTTAGCCCAGCTGTTCAGTCTGTGTTTCTTTTTTCTCGAAGTTTCGTTCAATTCAACTAGTCGTCTTTTAAAACTTTAAAGTCCGGTTCTGTGTTCTCTTGGCCTTACCCTATGTTATTTTCTTGTTCCTCGGTTAGTGCTAGGTGCGGTTTGCACAGTCTTTTACTGTGGTGTTTTAGCATGGTCTGGTTGTTCGATGAGAATTTTTACTTGTGCTGTAGAATTTGATACAGATTCTTCGAAATCATCATTATTTAACATCAGCAATCAGCAAAGGTTGGTGACAGACGTAGGGCGATAGTGGACGGGATTATGACACAAACTCGTATTACCAGGATATCTACAGTAACCCACGGCGAAACGAGTCCACGGTGAGGCGAGAAGGCCCATACAACTTTTATAGGACAGGGATTATTTGTATGGGCATTCTCGCTATGCGGTAGGCTTGCTATGCCGTGGAATACTATATAAGCTCTAGATTTGTGTCGAGTCTGGAGCAAGCCAGGGAAGGGTCGTACTTGTAGACCTGAGTTTCGAAAGTGAAATGAAAGTGTCAGATGAGATGAGAACCCTGGAGGGTGCAAAAGGTTAAAATGCATGACCAGCCAAACTTCCCGCCGCGTCTAAGTGTTTTGGAGAAATGGCTTCCATGATGCATACTGTATGGAATTAATAAGGAACTTTTTTTTTATAGATCCAGTACCCGCCGATCCCCGCATGAGCGAGGAGATTTTTGGGGGGGGCGGATGGTCCGCAAGCTTGTTGTGGGGAGGGAATGAATGGGCGGCTCATAATTAAGTACCGGTACTCATGCTGTCGGACCAAATTCGCGTCACTTTCGGTGATCGCAACTAAAAAATAATAAAAAAGGACAACTTCAATCCAGTGATATGAGTGCGATTCTGCTTTGTAGAGGGAATGTTTGCGTCTATCTACTTACAGTAACTGATTGGCTGGCTGGGTTGTTGCTATGGTATGGTACGAGTATGGTCGAGTAAGCTGTTGCGGGATAGTAGCCGAATGGTAAAGTACGAGTATCGTACCTGCGGGTTGACAAAGCACCCGGACACCCGGACGCCAAGGTATGCCTAGTTGTCAATTAATGCCAAAGTTGTCCCGATTATGAATTGGCAAGCACCATGTGGTATGTAGTCTACTCCGTATTGTTGGGATGTTGTTGACATGGTTTCGGGAATTTTCTAAAAAAAAAAAGATCAATCTGAAAAATCAAATCTTTGATGATTGAGTTAAAAAGGAATGTGGAATGCGGTGTTGATCCGAGTGATAAGTGGTGCTGGTGTGTTGTATCGCATCGTACCATTCCAGGTACTCGAGTATCGTGCTTGAGTATAATATATCGGTAAATTTTGATATTTGTACTCATACAGTGCCGATGTCGGTAAATAAAAAAAACCAGGGGGTGAGAATTGTGGAGGTTTGTGATACCGGTATCGTGGGTATATCGGCCATCGGTCGGTTGCAGTATTTGAAATTGTATGTGACTTTTTTTTCTCCTTTCTTTCTTTCTTTCTTTCTTTCTTTGCTGGAGAGCAGTTTACCCGAGGGTTCCTCGGGGCTCCGGTCTCGTACTGCACTGTATCGTGCCGGCATGATATGATAGCAGAAAGAGCACGGTTCCGGTACGTACGGTGCTCAATCTGATACACCACAAACCATACTTAAGTGCGCCCGGTACCGCCACTGCACGGAAACCAGAGGGAAGAAAGAATGTTCGTACGAGTACGGTACGGAGGAGGCTAACCGGTGGAGCAAGATAAAAGAGAAAAAGAAAAGAAAGGAAATTTAAAATTCGCACTTGCTTTTTCTTGTATGGTCCCTATCATATTACATAATAAAAACAAAGTCTGGAAGCTAGAATTTCCCGGGTTCCCAACTATCGGACAAGCAAGTGCGAAATACAGTGGAAAGGTTGAATAGAGTTGGGAAAAAAAGCAAAGGCATTCGGGCACGGTAAGTTGAGTTAAGCTCGAATGAAGGTGCCAACGCACATTGCGAGCTATCTCCGGTATTCAATTGCCGGTACCGAGCCTTGGCGTTGCGTTTAGATGGGATGGGAGAGGAGAGAAACACAGGTCGCGGGGGAGGGAGGGGGAAGATGGTTGAATTGGAAAGTGCAGTAATGGGGGATGACTGAATTGCCGTGTTGCAGTGGGGGGGGGGGCTATCTGAGTATCGTGCTGTAATCGATTGTGAATTATCGAGGGGGGTCAATCTGGAATTGATACCATTGTCCGTGCCGTATTGTGAATGGAAGAAAGCGCGAGTGAGAGTGGATGATATTCTGCAAGTCCAACTTTGGTGGGCCGTTCGGGTCGGGTGCGGTACTATGGGAGGAGGGAAAAGAAGATAGGGGAAACCACCGAGCGGATTCGTGCAGCGGATCAAGATTCGATGGAATCGAATCAACCGACCGGCGTGTTCTCTTCTACGGCGCTTCTATGAATCCCTCGTGGTATGTTGATGATTGCGCTCGGGGAAATGCGGATTGGTTTAGTCACCGTAGGGTAGCGTTACCGTGGTATTACTGGTATGGATTCAGGATGTGACATAATTTGTATTCTCTCACAGTCTGGTATCGTCAGGCAACTTATGACTTGTGAGAAACTTTTGCTGTGATCGGGGAAAGTGTGGGGGGAGGGGGGGAATGGGATGATCACGCGCTACCTCGTTTGTCTCTGGTCATACGGAATGGGCCGAATATCATTCACCTATTCATCCGAAAGGCACTCACTACCTTTGTGCACCGTAGAAAAAGCCCTATGATTCAGTGGTTGACATGTTTGAGATTTGCAACTGGAAGGGACTCCGAAGGAGGGAAGCGGTTTATTATGTGTGGAATACCGTAGAACCAGTTATGGTAGGGGTTCTCGGGTTCCGTGTGGTTGGGGGTTTTTCCCCAGATCGAGAATTTAGTGGGTTAGATCTGATATGATATATGACCTGACGTAGGGGAGCTTTGTTTTTTTTCCTCTTCGATCCTTTCTTGGATTCTGTAAACTTTGGGTGGCTTATTAGTGCGGGAGGGGGAGAGCAGCAGGCAGCAGGCAGGGGAGGATTGGTGGGTTTCTTACGGTCCTCGAGTATGGTGATACGGGAGGTTCCTTTTCGGCGCCTTGTACGAGCATCTTCCGGATTGGGCCTTCATGGCTTGGCTTGCGTGGGCGAGGTCGCTGAAAATGAGAAACCTGGTTTGCTCCTTCTCTGATCTTTGCAGGTCCACTTTTTTTTGCATATTTTTCTCCCCGATTTGATAGGCGGTGAATTTTCTTGGTAGGAGCGGGTTTGATATTCCCACGTTAAAGTGTGGTTTGAATGGAGGTGGTGACGATAGGGTGTTGTAAAATTTATGACTGCAGTTGGAGGCTTGCATGCCGTTAAGTTAAGATTCGGTTTGGTCACGTTGTTGCAATTCTCCCGGCAAGATCTGGTCTTAGAATCAACACTTGATCAGACTGCAACTCGCAGATAGCAACCGGGGTGACGGTATGTGACCAGAGAAAATGTGTGCAATCCAAGTGCTCTGTTTTTTACTGGGCGTTGCCGGTGGATGGTCCTATTGTCGCCATCTATCTGGTTATGCTATTAGGAGGGGGGAAGGGAAGTTGAACGGCATTGGCTAGGCTTCCTCAGCTTCATGTAAACCATTCCTGGGCGGTCAGTCTGTGTTTTATGGAAAGCTGGATCGGAAAGGTTGGTGCTCGTCGTCCGCCAGTGTTCTTTTGGGGGTTTGCTCAGGCGGTGAAGTGGAGCGGGGAAAAAAGAAGGATTTGAGGATCCGGCTGGCTTCTTTTGATGGGGGTTTTGTGCATTGAGGGCTTGCCCCTCGGCTCGTGCAGCCAGAATGGAAGAGATCACGGTTGGGCCCTGCGTCTAGGGCGTACAAAGACAGAATTGGTGGTCTATTTCCTTTTTCTTTTTTTCGCCATGTCGGCCTTAAGAAGAATTACCTTCAGCCCACCCTGGAGTCCTATCACAGTTGGATTTGACGCAAGCTAAGACAGACAGACGTGCGCTACAAGCTGCTCTCGCTTGTTGCTCACCTTCTGGGTGGAACTATGAAATTCTGTGTATCGTGGAGTTCGCATACCCTTGGATGCGATACATTCCATTCAGTAATTATCTCTTCCGGCTGGTTGTCTAAACTGGGAGGGAGTGAGTTCTTCTTCCAGCTGGTCCACACAAGGCTGGGCGGACTGAATTGATCAATTGATTTACTCTCCTGATATATCCACTAAGTTTCCTCAATGGCTCGCAGTCCATCTGAGTCCCCCAGCCTCTTGATTGTCTGCCCTTTTGACCTTTGCTGTCGTCGTGACAGCCATCGCCCCTGTTCAGTCGGCCCACCAATCATACTTTGGCTCTTTCTCACGAACCAGGCGTGAAACATTTTTTCCCTCCCACCCTTTCTTTCCCTTTTATTTCATCGTCCTCCTTCGACTGGAACTACTCTTGATTGCTACCGGCACTGTCAGGACGACTCTGGGCGGAATTGACTTTTTGCATCCGGGTCTGGCTGCCAACCAGGTCCATCTTTCGAGAAAGGAAAAAAAAAGAAAAAAGAATCAAAAAGAGGCTCCATAAAAATATTTGGAATAACCCGCCCACCACTCACTGATCGATACGCCAGCCTATCCCATTCTATTCCGCGCCAGTCCAAGCCGAGCGTAGCCCGTCCCACCGCCCCGCTATCCTCGACACTTATTCTACTTCTTGTGGCCACCACCCCCTCCTTCCTTTCTTCCTTCCTTCTCTTTGCCTACTCCACTTTTGTGTCTTCTTCTGTGTCCTCTCTCGCTTCATTGAGTCGGATTCTTGCAGGGTGCGGTTGAGGAAGGAAGTGTGCGTGAAGTTGTGTGTTGAGAGTGTGAGTCTGAAGCTGTGCGCATGAATGTGTGAAAGACGTTGTCGTGTGAGAGGAAGTGCTGAGTATGGTTGGGAAGGTAGAGATACGAGATCTTCAGCCAAAGGTGTGTGTATTTTTTTTTGTCCTCCATCTCCTTCTATACTGATCTCGTTCTGCTGTTTGTTTTCCTCTTTATTCATTCATTCTTTCTCCTTTTGTGGCTACCCACACGGGTTTCTGCTTGGGATAAGACAAACCTTGGCCTAACATTGAGTTATCAGGAAAGAAATCACCGATAGTTTAAATATTCGAACATTCATCATGTCTTCGTTGTCTCGCAGAGCCTGTTACAAGTCTGTTGCCTCCTTTTCCTTCCTGCCCTGTTTTCGTACGCCACAAATATTGCCCAATTTCTGACATTCTTGGCCTTTTTTCCTTAGATGTGGATCCATCGGCCACTTTGCTGAGGTTTGTTCATCGCCTGAGCGCCTTTGTTACAATTGTAAGAAATCACCTCGATTTTTTTTTCTTTTTCCGTTTCATATGGGGGAGAATGAAGAGAGGGGTCCTTTCGGAATTTTATTTTAAATAGAACTTTATCCATTTAAGGTCAAGCTGGTATGAGGATGCTGACGTGTTTTGTGGGGTGCAGGCAAGCAACCGGGTAAGCATCATCTGGGTCGCCGTTATTTTCTAATTAATTTCCCTCTACCTCGATAAACGGTCATACTCAATGTTGAATTAGGACACGAATCCAATGGATGCCCGAACCCGAGAACTACCGAAACTAAGCAGTGCTACCATTGCCAGGGTCTTGGACACGTTCAGGCCGACTGCCCGACATTAAGGCTCTCTGGAGGCGGTGCTGCTGGGGGCCGTTGCTACTCCTGCGGAAATCCGGGACATTTGGTGAGTGGTAATTTGAGCATCGGGGTTCGGCGGTAATGCTAAGAGGGTTTCCGAAGGCGAGGGCTTGCCCCCACCAACTTGGTGGCGTTGCGAGAGGGGCTGGGGGATACCCTCCTCGTGGTGCATATGCTGGCGGATTCGTGGGCCGGGGTGGGTTTGCCGGAAACCCGCGCCCTGCAACATGCTATAAATGCGGAGGTATGTTTGTGTTTATTCAAAAAGTGCAGATATTGTTTGATACTGATTATTGGGTTATTGAAGGCCCGAACCATTATGCTCGCGATTGCCAGGCACAGGCTATGAAGTGCTATGCCTGCGGGAAGCTGGGCCATATCAGTAGGGATTGCCAGGCTCCTAATGGGGGCCCCTTGAGCACTGCTGGGAAGACATGCTACAGATGCGGCGAAGCTGGTAAGTGCGCATTAATGGAAATAGGTTACTTGCATGTTCTGATGCTCCCAAGGCCATATCTCTCGTGATTGCCCGCAAGCTGCGGAGCAGGCAGATCAGCCGCCCGTCGTTAACAACATCGTTGCTGCATAAGCTCGACGAAGCCTATCAGCGTCGGTTTTTAGTGCGGAATGGCTGGCATGTTCCTCAGGATATGTTTCACCTATCTAATTTACGATCCGATTGCGAAAACAGGTTTTTTCTCTTGACTTTAATTCAGTGGGGCATTTTGTTTTTATTGCTTTTCCTTTTATATCGGTTTCTTTTGCCACCTATTTAACCTTCGCTGTGAATTCTTTTTCCTACTTCATTTTTTCTCAAATTTTTTATTCGGGCTTTGCTATGCATTCCCCTTGTTTAACCATCATTTCGTGGGAAGACAAAAAACCCGCAGCTCAGAACTGTATGTAGCAGAGAAGTGGCGGGGAGATAAAATTCGGGGGAGTAAGACTGGATGGGAAGTTTGGGCCGGAGCTGCAGTGAACGGGCGTTTGTCGTTTGGACTCTCGGAGATACGTGGGACATCGTGGGTTGCTGTATGTTGAGAGCGCGATTTGAATACGAGAAAGTTGAAGCGAGCAGTCAAAAGGGTTGGTGGTTCTCTCGTGATATACTACAATATTGGTGACTGGAAACGTTGAGTAAAGTTGAGATTGATATGCATACACGACATTTGCCAAGACTTCTAGTCATTCCATGGAAACCGCTTACCTAGCATTCCCCTCATCCCTTCTTTGGGTAATCGATATATGCGGTGTAACGGTAGGGTCGTTCCTTCCTGCCTGACTTGTTTGTCCCACATTGGTGCTTTTCCTTCATTGTTTGTCATTTCCCCTTTGCATCTCACGCATCCCTCAATTAGCATTCACGCAGAACAAAGATGCCGATCGAGGAAGATTTTGGGGACGATGTTTGTGCTCTTCCATCCTTGAAGGGGATATGGGAAACTTTAAACTGATTGGCATAGGATATCTTCGAGATTCTTGATATTGACCAGCTGCAAAATCATGGTACGAGGGATTCTGCGATTGATTATGGATGATGTGCTGATGTGGGTAGGGATTGGTGCAAGCGATATTTCCAAATTGAAGGCTTCGGGCTACTGGACTATTTCTGTATCTTTTATGTTTGTTTGGCAGTCTTGGAGAGTTCTGATGGTGGGTTAGTCTGTTTGTGCCGCTACTAGGAGGAATCTATCCAAGATCAAAGGTTTGAAATGGCTCCCAGGTGGCTTAGATCGGGGGATGCTAACTGCACAGGGTTTTCCGAGCAGAAAACTGAGAAAGTCAAGGAAGCAGCTGGGAAATGCGCTGTATAGACCCTAGACCCCTTATCAACCTACCCCAAGTGTTCACCCGACTGACCAACACAGCCCCCATCATACCATTTCATAACAGCTTCCGAGCTGGGACATATCCGCCGCAAAGTCTGTCGTATCTCAACCGGGAGCAAGTCCTTCGATGCAATGTTGGGCGGTGGCATTCAAACAATGTCTATAACGGAAGTGTTTGGAGAGTTCCGTACCGGAAAGTCCCAGCTATCTATGACTGCATCTGTGATCTGCCAGTTACCAAAAGATCATGGAGGGGCAGAGGGGAAAGTAGCATACATTGACACAGAGGGGACATTTAGGCCGGAAAGGATCAAGCAGATTTCTGATAGATTTGGAGTTGATGGAGAAGCGGCATGCGAAAATATCATCTACGGACGGGCCCTGAACTCGGAGCACCAATTGGAGCTTTTGAATGGGCTTTGCCAGAATTTTGCATCGGGGGAATTTAGGCTGCTGGTTTGTTTGATTTTTCGATCCTCGTATGTTTGATTGCGTTGGGTTGGAAATAGCCAACAGTTGGAGAAGATTGTCGATAGTATCATGGCCTGCTTCAGGGTTGATTATTGTGGGAGGGGGGAACTATCCGAGTAGGTTTGCTCCATAGGCTGTATAGTGGCTTGACTGATGGGTTTAAGGCGTCAACAAAAGCTTGGCCAAATGCTTTCCAAACTTTCTCATATGGCTGAAGGTTTATAATATTCCTCCTGGGCTTGATATAGTGTGCTTATATGAGTAGAATTCAATGTCGCCGTTCTGATGGTGAACACTTTCACGACAGGAGGGTTGTGGCATGTTATCCCGGGACACTAATGGTGGCACAGACAAACCAAGTCCAGAGTGATCCTGGGGCAAGCGCTCTCTTTGCTGGAGCTGACGGGTAAGCGGATCCCTGGGCGCGGATTTTCTATTGATCTCGAGATAGCG
Organism: Tuber microsphaerosporum; assembly: GCA_003521225.1. Classification (NCBI taxonomy): domain Eukaryota; kingdom Fungi; phylum Ascomycota; class Pezizomycetes; order Pezizales; family Tuberaceae; genus Tuber; species Tuber microsphaerosporum. The sequence goes on along the minus strand of QOVD01000052.1, from coordinate 36,300 downwards.
GACTGACTGGTGGTTGGTTGGCAGGCGTAAACCCGGTTTGTGATCATTGATACTCCTAGCAATTTTGTCAGGCGCTTGGGAGGGAGCTAATCTGGGGGATTTCGGCCCACAATAGTTGGCGGGTAAGTATGTTCGATTTTTACCCTACGATTACATCGCCTAACTTTACTAGTCATGTCCTTGCTCATGCCTCTGCAACGAGGATTCTCCTGGTATGGGCTTTACCGTTCTTAGTCCTCATTTACTCACTTTTGATCAGCGCAAAGGCCGGGGCGAAGAACGTGTCGCTAAGCTCCAGGATAGTCCGGACTGTCCAGAGCGTGAAGCCACTTACATAATTACCAACGGGTTTGTACCTCTTTGAAGTCTACTTTGTTGGAAAATGGTTACTAATCCTACAATGGCACCAAAGGGGAATATCCGATCCAGAAGGCACCAAGTGATGCTGATCATGTGGCAGAAAGAGGGGCCGGATATGGGGAAAGGGTTTGCTCTATTACCCTTCTCAGAAATTAACATTAGGTACTGGGAGTTTGGATGAGATACAGTAACACTTGCTATTTGCTGTTTTCTACTGTCTATGCAGGATGACCGTATATGGGTTTTATTGCACTTTCAGATATTTCACTTTAATATAACTGATGGGTGATCCTGCACCGATTTGCATGATCACTACTGGATTGGGCATGATTTCACCAACAAACAAAATTCCACCTTATCGCCAGAGTCTTACAAGGGTTAGGGATAAACTAATGGTGTGGTTCATAACTAAAATGTCAGTAGCCATGGTGAACCTGGGAGACCTGACCCTGATGGGATCCCGTTTCGTCTTGCATCAGTCAGTTTTGAAGAGATATAGTTGATAGATGAGGAGCCTAGCCTCCAGTTCAACTGCCCAATCAAAGAAAAAACTTTCTACATAGGCCCCCGCCAAGCAATGGGGGTTTGTGCTTCCTGACAAGCTGGCTGCGGCATACCACTAATTTTGACCAAAATCGGCGCCAACACTCCTACTCTGTACCACTGTTTTATGCCGGACCCCTGCATCTGGAAATATGTGCTTCCCCATGAGGCGGCGTTTCCTCATGGTGTTGGTTGTAGGGGGGATACTGGCTTTTGTCTCGTACTTTCTGGTGATGAGATTCTTCCTGTATGGGTGCTAGATTCTGGGTCTGATTTGGAGTTTCTGGTTGACCGCGGTTGGAAATAGCTCAATCGATTCACCAAGAGTGTAGAATAATAGCTGAAGCTCCCGGATGATATACCATAATTTGTATAAAGAGCCCGTTTGACCTACATCCTTGCTCTTCTGCATTGGGTGATCACTTTTCAGGTAACATGCTTCCTGGCCCTACGCTATCACACTGAGGGCGCACCGATGAAAGCCGTTCACCAGCGAACCTAGGGCCAAAGATCCCATCCGGTAAGTATCGTTTATATAGGGTAGTTTTCATCATATGTAAAGGGTGCCTGAGATTGTCCTGCGGAGACTAAGTAGACAACCCCAAACTACAGAATATTTTATTGGGCAATAATATCAGGTGTATTGAGAAAAAGGGTAGCGGTGGACACAGTCCACAACAGGGTGTATCTCAGCGATAGGGTTTGCCTAAGTGTGACTTGGTAGTATCTCAAGGGATACCTAGGGATGCGTATTATACCAGTAGTCCACACCCCCAATTACCTAAGATGATCCATCCCAGAGACTCTTCAACTCTGAACATCTGGTCTAATTCTGCTACTTTAGGTACAATCACCTCTTGAAAATGTAATCTTGCTCATAGCGTCAAGAGCCTACACGTGCTGCTCTATGACTGGCTTTGATAAGTAAGCATACCACGAAGCTATAATACCAACCCCGCCTATCTATTATATTCTAAAAGTATACTATGATACTATGATACTTCACCGCATTGCATTCTCGCCACTAATTGCTCATGTACTGTATAGGTATAGCACCGGGTGGTTCTCCCACGACACGATCCAAAATCCACAACATATCCCATTTACTAAACCCTCCTCCTTCTCCTCCTCCTCCAAGTCACTCCCTCCGTCTGAGTTGCTGGGTATTTTTTTGATCGATATTTCGCTTCTGCATTGTGTTATATCATAGCATACGGATAATTTGGGGGAAGTTTCTAGGACCTTGCTCCCCCCCCCTAGAAGACTAGAGCTTCGTATCATAGTTTAGCAGTACGTATATCTGCAGTCTGTAGCCCTCTCTAAACTAAATCCTGTATTGCTCACGGTCAAACCTGTCCCTTCTCACCGCTGACGCCCCTAACTATGATTATCCTACACGAAGGGTATTAAGTTAGAAGTTGGTGTGTGTGGTTTTTATTCTCCAAAGGATGTATTTGCTCGAGTAATACCTTCAATATTTAATAATAGTATTATACCGTAACATTTAACAGTGGGTGAAAAAAAGCCAAACCTACATACCAGTAGGATAAGTATTAGTTCCTGTGGTGACGTTATGTGAAATACCTAGCTGGCGCAGTGGTTAATATGCAAGAGCTAATTAACCTCCTGTGCAATTAGCGGGAGCCCAGAAGTTCAATTCCCCTCATCATTATCATGGGTTATTATTGAACAATCCATCACGTAGGGTAGGAGAACGAAGGATACCTACTCTATGGGAACTGGGAGACTGAAGACCTTAGGGCAAATCAGCACTGTTACGAGGCGGGAGAATCCGACTCTGGACCACCTTAGGGTGAGGTTCGCGATCGGCGGGGTAGCAGAAAAAAAAAAACTTTTGTTTGCTTTAATAGCCGGTTCCCCTCCTATTTCGCTATCGCTCATAGTCGGGAAAAGCAAGTGACGCAAAAGCAAGTGTGACGCCCCGGATTTTTTTTTTTGACCATTTAGGCTTATATAATATTAGTTTTCAACAACATATACCTTTGCCCTATTGTATTTATTTACTCGTTAGATCTACTGTACTATTAGTGATCTTAATATAAATTATTGCCAAAGCTACAGTAGGCTTAGCAGAGCAGGTTAACAAAATTATGAATACCAGTTAATGGGATCTAACAGGCTCAGCTTAAATATGGTTCGCCATAGGGTAAAGGGATATTGTGTTGAAAACTAGTATTATGTAAGCCTAAATGGTCAACAAAAAAAACAACCGGGGCATCACATTGCTTTTGCGTCACACTTGCTTTTCCCGACTATGAGCGATAGCGAAATAGGAGGGGAACCGGCTATTAGTTTAGAAAAAAACAAGCAACTGTAGATCCTAAAAACCCTATAGACTCTCTAGGATAGAAATCACTGAACTAGTCGATAGTACTATGTACAAGTATGCCATTGAGCATCGGGTGGATTATAGGAGTAGGGTGGAGAAGTTCTCTTCGGGGGGAGGGGAATTGTGGAGATTGGTGAGTTGGTAGCTGAGCGGCGGAACCTATTAATGTATGCGAAGGGGTGACAAAAGTAGGGATATCAATGGTGAAAAAGGCAGGTTTGTGGATGGGTAGAGACAATATTTGGAGAGGGAGGAGTTATGTAATATGAATTTACTGTCAAAGGCCTATCTACCACTGATATGATGCATTGATAAGTGCTGAATGGAAGAGCACTATGGTACGGTGTCCATTGCTTATGATAATCTCGTTCAGGGCGCTGCGCCTAACGAACAGTACATCTGGCCTTAGCAGTACAGTAGTATATTTGAGCTGAAAAGGGACTGGGGCTCCTTGTAAATAAATACTCACCAACCTCAAGGTCTCTCTCTCACGCCCCGAATAATAATCACCTCAACGGGAGATGGGCCAGAGATAACTTAGGCCAACACAAATATTATAATGTAATTTCCTTTGTCCACATAGCGCAAGATCCAGCCCTCTTTAACCCACACGGGCTTCCGTTGTGCCAGTGTTCACCACTAAAGTGCTTGCTCTTAGCTAACGCGAGAGCGCAGTCATGGAAGATCACTCGTGAATTTACCTAGTTTACAGTTCGAGCATTAGAAATGCATAGTACTTCTAATGGTCTAGTCGGACGGCGGTCGACTGCCATCCGACTGCATTGGCCCTGGTGCCCACAGGATAGTCAATCTAACTGACGAAAAAAAGATATGGGGGATGCCCTAAAAAGAAAGTTTAATCTGCCATTGTGCTCATAGAAACACAAGCTTCTTGTTTGCGGTCCTGTGATTCGTGGGGGCGGGGCAGCAGATTAGGCTACAGCTAGCCTGGGTGCCGTAAGACTGTCGCCCATCCAACCTCGGACGGGGCCAAGGTCGTCTATCCCGTCCAAAGACGACTTTTTGCAACATAACTACAGTAATTACACCTATTCGGGAAGCCCGGAATGAAACCAAGACAAATGTGAAGAGGGGGGGACTCTTTTAGGAAGAAAGGGCTTAGGAGTAAAAGATAGGAAGAGAAAGGCTGGATAATAATATTATAAGTGGGGACTGCGGGGAGCCTAGTGCGATTGCCAAATTGGCTAGCGGATAACAGGGGCCTTTGTAAGCTTCAGTGTGAGTGATTATTAAGCCAGGGTGGGACGATGGGTAGAGGGATGGGTGAAGGGGGTTGAAGGACATAGGAGGGTAAGTATAATAACACCTTAGGCTACAAGGGCCAATTATGAGAACCATAAATATAAGCGCTATTTTTGTGTCTAGCCGGTCCAAGTCTCGGAGTGAGCCTAGAGGTTCGGCCATCTTAAGTTGCATCTACCTAGTGCCGGTAGGTATCGCTAGGTTGTGGTTGAAATGCCGTTTCTTCAGTAATCGGGGAAGGGCAAAGGAATAATCACAGTAAGTTACTATACGTGGATTGCTATAATGGAGAGAATGGTAACTGAGGAAGAGAAAGTGGACAAAAGGTTGGAAGGTATAAACAGGAAATGGGAATTAGTCTATACCTAAATGCAGTATTGTTATACAGAAGGAAGAAAATAGAAACCAAAAGGTAGAGTGAACATTGCCACTACAACTACAAGAATAGTATATCTAGACACGGCACCAAGCTGTGATACTATAGAATCGAGGGCCTGGAGGGAAAGGAAAGAAAGTATAGGAAGACAGCGATATGCACGGGGCTATTGTAGACTTCCGGGAGGGAGGCGAAAGTGGCGTGGAGGAGGGGTGGCCGGCGGTATATATTGGGGTGTTTATTGAAATGCGGAGAAAGCGACACATGGAGGTTTTTGAGGATTGGAGGAAAGATTTGGTATTGTTGGGGTTAGGTCGTGTTGGGGTTGGTAGGCTTGCGGGCTTGTAGTAGCTTCACTACTCCCTTATGCTGATACCTGGAAGCCAACAAGAGTGGTGTTTGGCCATTGTTGTCTGGCATATCAGGGTTGACGTCTTCTCGTCCCAACAGTAGCTTCACTGCTCCATCATGTCCATTCCTAGCAGCCCACGAGAGCGGTGTTCGGCCACTATGGTCTCGAATATCAGGGTTGACGTCTTCCCGTCCCAATAGTAGCTTCACTACTCCATCACGTCCCTTCTCGGCAGCCCACGAGAGCGGTGTCCAGCCACCATTGTCTGGCATATTGGGGTTGACGTCTTCCCGTCCCAATAGTAGCTTCACTACTCCATCATGCCCCTTCTCGGCAGCGCACGAGAGCGGTGTCCAGCCACCATTGCCTGGCATATCGGGGTTGACGTCTTCCCGTCCCAACAGTAGCTTCACTACTCTATCACGTCCATTCAAGGCAGCCCGCAAGAGCGGTGTTCGGCCACTATTGTCTCGAATATCAGGGTTGACGTCTTCCCGTCCCAACAGTAGCTTCACTACTCCATCATGTCCCTTCTCGGCAGCCCACGAGAGCGGTGTCCAGCCATAGTTGTCTAGCATATTGGGGTTGACGTCTTCCCGCCCCAACAGTAGCTTCACTACTCCATCACGTCCATTCGAGGCAGCCCACGAGAGCGGTGTTAGGCCATCATTGCTTGGCATATTGGGGTTGATATCTTCCCGTCCCAACAGTAGCTTCACTACTCCATCACGTCCATTCGAGGCAGCCCACGAGAGTGGTGTCCAGCCATCATTGTCTGGAATATTGGGTTGACATCTTCCCGTCCCAACAGTAGCTTCACTACTCCATCATGCCCTTTCTTGGAAGCCAACGAGAGTGGTGTCTGGCCAGTTTTGCTGCATGGGTTGGGGTTGATATCTTTCCGCTCCAATAGCAACCCCACTACCCGCTCATATCCACATTCAGCAGCTGCTAGGAGCGGTGTCTCACCATTTTTGTCTGGCCTATGGATGTTAACATCTTCCCGTACGACTAGTAGATTTACTACTTCCTCTCGCCCGAAACCAGAAGCGCACAAGAGAGGCGTACGGCCGTATCCGTCTGCCACGTCGGGCTTGACATCCTTCCTTCCCAATAGTAGCTTCACCACCCCTTCGTGTCCCTCCTCAGCAGCCAGAAATATTGCCGTTTGACCGTATTTGTCTGGCCAGTTCGGGTCGACACATCTCCTTCCTCGGACCATATTCATCAGTTGGGGCGTCTTGCCCCACCAGCCATCTGTGCCATTGGGCTTAGCAGATGCTCGCTCAAGAAGTAACCTCACAACTCCCTCACGCCCCTTCCTAGCAGCCCATGAGAGCGCCGTTCAACGAAAGTATCTATCCGGTTTGTCGGGGCTGAGAGCCTGCTGTTCTAACAGCAGCTTTGCTACTTGTTCTTGTCCACATATGGCAGCCCATATGAGTGGTGTAATACCCAGAAAATCCCTTTTGTTAAGATTAGGATTTGGCTGGCTCACGAAAGAAGTTGCGATTTCAACGATGCCAAAAACTGATGCACAATGCAGTCCGGTAAATCCAATCAGGGGACCGTGGATGGGGATATCACGATTATATCGACCGGTCATCGGTATGAGATCCACCAGAAGTAACTTAGTGGATATATGACTTTCAATTTGACTGAAGAGCTTCAGCGCAAGTGATACCACTTCCCTTGAAGCCTCTCTCCTGGCATGGGCGCCCCAATATAAGGAGGAATATTTGAGGAAGGGAGTTGACTGAGGCAGAGTAAGGAGCGTGGGAGGAATCTCCTTAATGGTCTGGAAATTGAGGTATGTCAGGCAGATTTCCGCCATGGCCGAGTGAGTTGCGCCAAAAAGGCTGGGGCAGGTGTAAAGGTACTCCTGGAGAGTAAAGTGGATCAAGCGCACAGTCAAAGCCTCCCTATCAATGACGAGAAGCCCCAAGCAACAGCTCAGCAATGTCTCCACCGAAGGAATCCTTTCAGCATTGAGATCCGTAGATCCTATCTCGACCGCTAGGGCGTGGAAGAGCTCATCAAGTTGTAATAGTCTCTCCGAATGCGAGATCCACATCAGGGCTCTCATTCCGAGCCTTGCTTTTTCCCCACCCTGCTCCTTTATCCGCTGAAGAGTCGCGCCGTACACATCCTTCAGGTCCAAGCCCTCTGTGACTGCCTCTAGCTTTTGCCGCCTACCATAAGCTGCAGTTTCCCCAAGGATAGTATCCATGGCTAGGGAAATCAGTAGAAACCTATATTTGTCTGTTAGCGAAGGATGCAAACGCAATATTTCAATCATGTTGCGCACTTACGTTTCAGGAACATTCTTAGCAATGCTCTCGATGATTTCGGCCTCCAGACCAGCATCCATCGCATCTCGACATCTGTCCTTACTCAATCTCATTCGGATATATCCCACGATATCATTGTTGCTGGGTTTTATGAATAAATTTGCCATTCTCGGGCCAAGATGCCTTTCCATCTCGCCCCGGATGTGCCGTCTTGCAGTTAGAAATATCCGCGTGCTCGAGGACTTCTCAAGGACTTGTCTCAATGAATCTAGCACCTCAGGTTGATAACCTTCCACACATTCGTCTAGAGCATCAACACATATGAATGTCGGCCGTAACGATATAACAGTCTGCAGCATCTTCACAATTTCCGCCACTCGTAGCCCCCTTCCACCAATCACCTTTTTGTGATCTTGAAAGGTCTCTCTTATCTCCTCCGGGATTCTTTCTAATCCAGCAACCATCTGTTTCAGTAGTGAGCCGAGCATGTTTGTCGGAGACTGCTCCTCCCGCGCCGCGAAGTCAACGTAGAAACATACAACAGCTATATTCTGGTCTTTGGCCTTATCGCATAGCTTATCTACCACGAGTGAACTAGTATCGATGGCTATCAGCGTCACTACCCTCCAGTTCCTACCCCTGGATGTTTCTCACCTGAAATAGGTCTTTCCGACTGCTGGATCGCCGTAGCAAAATAATGTCGCATGCTCTGATCCATCCTGCTTAGTACCATTGCACCACCTTTGAAATTCGTCGGTTTGTAGAAGCCATTCCCCGATGTTATCGGCACGGCGGGTTCTGAGGTCTTGATGTCGGATGCGGGGTTCAAGCGGGGACAACCATGCTAGAATCTCAGATCTCTCGTCTGTCGCACCGGTGTTATTCACATTCCATACAAAGTCATTGGAAAGGTGAGTATAGTTGAAAGAATTGGTGTTATGTGAGTAGTGGATGTCGCCGCGGGTGTCGGTATCATCACCACTGATACTCGGGTGTGCCATTTTCTCGCCGGCTATGGTGTTGTAGTGGTATGAATTGCTGGGATATTGGGTTCGGTCGATGGGAATTGAGCGGGCCGATGGAAAGTGGGGTCATCATGATATCCCAGCCTTGTGCTCCTATAATATCAACTCAGCTGAACCTTGTGTAACCGATACTTTGCTGTTGATCAAAGCCGTTGATCTTGTATATCCGGGACCAACCCTCTTTCTTAACCTCAGCATTTGTACGAGTTCACTCAAATGCAATAGGGGTTCCGCACATAAGGCACAGAAACCACTGAGAAGGGAATAGTGGGGGTACAATAGGTGCTTTGCACACTCAAGTAGGGAAATAACTCATTTTGGAGAGGATTGAACGCCTAGGTTCTGCTAATTGCATAGGAGGTCAATTGTTTCTTGACATATTAACCACTGCGCCAGCTAGGTATTTTCACACCATATCACTACAAGAACAAATATTTATCTTGCTGTCTTTGAAATTTTCACCTGAGGTTAAGGATAACGACGCATACGAAGGGATCTTGCCGTTGGCTGTCAGTGAATAACGCTTATAATTTCCCTTCTTTTAAGGATGTTTCTATTCCTGCAACACATTAAATATTTAATAGATATTGCTCAAAAGTAACAACTGCGGCCGGAATATCAGTGACGGAGAAAAAGTGTATTTGGTTGTGAGAAAGGCAGGGCTTAGAGGGAATTGCGGGTTACAGATGCACAGCTGAAGGCCGCCCGGAACGCCCGGGTTGATGAGTGTATAATGGGTAAGTACTGTACAGTGATGCTAAATTCATGACTTATTGCAATCGTTCTCAGGGCATTGCGCTCGACTTTCCAGTCGTGTGTCACGAGTACTTTAGTTCTTATTACCAAGTCAAAAGCAGCAAACAGGATGGGAGCATGTGTAGCAAGCGGAGGATGTTTAGTGTGAGAGAATCCCGGTGTTCAAGGTACTGTCATGCTTGTAGGCAGGTACAATGTCGTCATCATCAGCTCCTCGAGAACTCAAGGGAGTTAGAGAAATTTGCTTCTTATGCAGTGGCCTAAGAGCTTAAGGCCTTCAGCACGTAGCTCTAGATATCTGTTAATTCTACTTTTCTTCTCTTTTATATTTCCTCCCTTTCTTCTTTTCAACCTGGCTTGCTAGAGATACCTTATTTCTGTCGAGTGTAGGAGCTGGGGCAGAAGAAAGAAGTTTAGTTAGAGGGATTATCAAAGGATCAGATCAGACTTTTTTTTTGATAAGTCTCACGGTACACGATAGAGACTAACTTTACTCTCTCTCCCAGGCCACCCCTCACCTCCCATACCATCAGATGTTCCGAATTCTCCAAGTAGGCAGTAAGTCCTCCTCTTATCCGAAAAAAAGAAGCCAAAATAAGATAGAGGTTGGTGAACCCATTCATCGATATGATACTCCCCCGCGACAGCGATTTCCAGTGACGGGAAAAAGGATCAGCACTTTTTCTCCGAGTTTATTTTTGCCGTGGGTACTGCGCCGGCATCATGAGTGGCTCAGTTTTTCGGTTAGAGGTGCTACAGAGTTCTCGTGGTGGGAGTGCCTGTTTATGATTGAAGGGGAGAGAGAGACTTCTTAGGTGATTTGCATAAAAGGGGTTCGAACATAAAGTCTCACTCGCTAAGGAATAAAGTTTGAGCTTCTTGAAAATATGGTATCATAGCAGTTTGATGGTCGCACTTGGCGTGGGAGATGCCGCGCGCTCTAAGGCCGCAGTGATATTATAGCGTATGCACCAGCGAAGTGACGCGCAAGCCATGAAAAGTTTTCACACCCCTTTTTTTCTTTCTTTCTTGTCTTTTCTCTCTTCGCTCCCCTACAACTTTTTTCCCCTCAAAATCTTTCCTTTTTCTAAATTGTCAATTCATCATCATATAATACAATCAATCATGATCTTTTATCTCCGCTTAATATAATACAAACTTTGTATCTCTACTTATATAAGCCGTTCTACTCCGCTGCGTAAAAACCCTCACCTCGATCATTACCTCTATCACACATCGATTATTTTCAACATTCATTGAACCGTTGGTGCGCGAAACTCGAGGTAAGAGGGGATGTAGTGAGTGTGCTCACGATTAACTCGTTGGGCGCGTTAGCAATAGCTATCAGGAATGCTGTAAGTTATATAAAAAGATTTATGCGGGGCTTCATGCTATCAGACGAAGGATAAGGAGGGAAAGGATATCGTAAGTTAGGGGAGTCAGGGTCATCAGACTATAATATAATACATGGGCTCAGAGGCGGTCTGGTCTATTCACTGATTCCATCAAAGCTAGGCTTTGGATATAATATTAGAGATATAATAGAAAAAAAAATATCAAAATCAAAATCAAAGTCAAAACTAAACGGGATCAAATTTGGTGTCGGTGCTGATTCTTCACAATCCGAACACTCACTTCATCATTCGGATACTGGTCACTACGCTCGAACCCGGCCTAACTCCCCCAAGGCCATCGTAATTCGGATCAAGCGTCCTGTTTATTTTCAATCGTGAATTTATTCTACATTTATTGACCCATCCATCCATCAATTGTGCAAACCCCATATCCATAAAAACCACCTACTCAGCTGCAACATGATAGCGACCTTGCCTCCCTCCATCCCTGCTTTTCCAAATCACAAACACACCCGATTAAAAGCAATTATGCTAAGGAATAATACACAGAATCTTAAATTGCAAAGGTGGGTAAGTAGGTAGCTAAAAAACGTAAAACTAAATATACACACATTGGAAGGCGAAAAATAATGGAAAACTCTAAGCACCGATCATTGTAAATATGCCGTTACTTTTTCCCCTTAGCCTTCGCTTTCGACTTTGAGGCAGCCTTCGGTTTCTTCTTAGGCTCGTCGTCTTCATCATCATCGTCATCATCGTCCTGGTTTTTCTTCGGTGCAGCTTTTCCTTTGCCTTTACCCTTCGGAGCGGCTTTAGGTTTCTTAGTCTTAACGTACTTGTCTTTCGAGAGGTCTTGCTCCTCTTCAGCTTGTTTCTTAATGGCGTCCTCATCGCCGCCTTCATCCTCACTCTCCACGATGACGTCTTCAAGATCTGGGGCGTCTTGCTTGCTGGCTTTTGGGGCCGCAACGTTGGAAGACTTCATGAAGGGCATAGGGTGAGACATTGAATTGTATCTACTCGATGTTAGCTGTGAAACCGCAAGAGTGATGATGAGTAATCTGCTCACTGTCTGGTGAACGAGGTCTTAGTTTGAGTTGGGATATCAAGCATGCTTGCAGGTCCAATAATGAGCTCAATGATTGCGTCCCAGTCGTCTTTAGTCAAGAAGTAGTCGTCCATAGTGTCAATAACCTCTAGGATCGCATCCTTGCCATCACGCTCAAGACGTTTGGCGAGCATGTTGTAGAATGCTGGAATATAATTTTGGCGGACTTCATGACGGTCACCGGATGCACGGAGACGGATATGTGATTGAATCTCTTTGACGAATCTACTCAACTTGCCTTGCTTCGAGTTGTTTCCTAGCCAGGATGTGAAGCCGAAATGTTGTCCTCCAAAGCCACCATACATGTAAGAAGCCGGCCTAACAGTAGAAAACATTCCATGAGCGGGCATCAGGCTCCATTGCTGTTGAGGACTTTGTGAAGTGTTAGTTCAAAATCCAAATATGTGATAGTTAGGCAAAAACTTGGCAACATACCCATGGATGAGCGCATCCACCAGATCACCGTCGGAAATGCTCTCTGAAGCATTTTCGGCCAATTCAAGCATTTCCAGATTTCTCTCTTTCCCCTGATAATTGCTTGCTCTTGCCGGATTGGTCTTTAGGTAGTTCTCCTGTACCATCAAGTATGAAAACTCGTGGTCATTGAAGTAAAGCTCAATCTTGTCGTTAAGAGTTTTCTTACTCGTTGGTGCAAACATTTCGCTACCCAACAGCTTCTGCGCGATATCCCAAGGCTTCAACACGACGTGTTTCTCCCAAGCTTTCGCCCTGTTATACAGTTGGTTAGAAATTGGGGCAAACGATGGCACAGGGTACTAACAGATCCTTTCCTTGGTCAAATGTCATACTTGATTGTGTAGTGCTGTAAGTAGACAACATGTTGATTATTTGACGAATATCTGCATGTGTCCCCTCCACAAGTTGATCAATGACATTAGGTGGTAGCTCGATCCCCTCACGATATGCAATCGACATTATGCGAGAGCGAACTGCGGCGGCGTCAGGGCGCCTGAATGGAATATCGTAGGTCACCATGTCGAACGGCCTCATCTTAGGTAGTTTGCGTTCGTTGCAAATACAGATGATAGGAATCTGGTAAGGTTAGATTTCAAACATAGGATTTGGAGCTGTTTTTGTGACATACATTGGTCTTCTTGCACACGGCAGCGAGCTGACCTACACCGCCACGGTCGCCTGCAGACATTCCGTCGACCTCATCCATGATGAGGACCATCTTCTGCTTAGAGTGCTCCACATTCTTCCCGTCGCCGGCGAAATACCCTAACAAGGATCTATTATCCAGCACACCACGAAGTTTCTCCTATTTATCTTATCAGTAAATATAGAGGAAACAGAACTAGATAAATCGTACTTCCATGAGCTTTTTACTACGAGTATCGCTAGCGTTGTACTCAACAATATCGTATCCTTCAAGCTTCGCCACCAAATGAGCAGCTGTTGTCTTCCCTATACCCGGCGGCCCGTGGATCATGACAGCTCTAGCACCTCCCATCCCATCCGCACCCCTCATCTTGAAGTCGGTCTTAAGATTCTTTGGCCAACTCTTCAACCATCTCCCGAGCTTTTCAACCTGACTCTTATTCCCGCAAATTTGGGTCAACTGCGAAGGCGCATACTTGACTGTCCAGAGCTCTGTGGCCTCCTTCTCAATAGCCTCTTTTCCTTTACTCTTAGTTTCGTCATCCATTTCCCTTGCCAGTTCACGGACCTTCTGCTCTTCTGCCGCTTTCTTGGCCTCGTTGGCCTTCGCTGCAAGGCCATCGCCGCCATTGGCAGGAAGAGCTGAAATAAGCTGAAAAAGCCCATCCTCGTTAATTGTCTTGATTTTAAGTTTGCGGATAGTTTCCACTTTCTTTGGACCGGCATCACTCCCAAGGACCACATAGGAGGTTTTCGAGGATGGGGCTCCAGTAACTTTGCTGTTAGAAATATTAGCATTAATTCCCCCAAATCTTCTTACACAAACAGCTTACCCTCCATATTTTTTAACCAGTTGTTGCCCGTCCTCCCTGGCCAGACTCTCTAATATTCCAGTGAAAACGAAAGTCAATCCAGTCAGGCAGTTTTCCTCACCGACGGGTATCTCCTTGCTACCAGGGGCGGTCGGGGCCGCACCCTGTCGTTGTTTAAAATCCCTATAGTTGAACTTCTTGGGCTCCCCATCCGTCGGGGGTGGTGGGGTAGGTGGCCGAAAGATCGGGACGCTATCGAGTATCTTTCGAACACTCTCACTCTCCTGAAGCGCTTCTTTAGATTTTTTCGGCACTGCCTTCGCTTTCTTAGTCGCAGGCTTAGAAGCTCTAACAACGGGTTTAGCTTGCTCGATCTCAGAATCGTCGTCACCGTTCTCGTATTCGTTGTGCAATTGAGTAGTCTTGCGCTTCCTTGTCTTAGGTGTAGTAGCACTTTGTCTCTTTGGCTTCACATATTCATTCTCCTCCTCTTCGTCATCCACGACAAAACTACCCTTGTTCACATCTCCACCCTTCGGTAATGAGGGCTTTTGCTTCCTAGCAGGAGGGGAAGTCTTCGCTTTGGATTTTGTCTGCCCATTCTTCTCCACAACAACGGCGAAACTAGCCTTGGTGCCTTCGTCCTCGTCTTCTTTATAATCATCCTCCAACTTCTTGAATTCTTCTGCGTATATCCCTTCGTCGAATTCTTCATCGTCGAGAAAGTTCTCTTCTTTAGGTTCAGGCCTTTTCGGTTTCCGCGGAGAGGTACGCAATATTTTATTTTTCCCGGTACTCGCAAAATAGCTAGCAGTAGTTGTAGGCTCGGATTTATTCTCCTTGGTGTTTTTCTTCGGAGTTGGTTTCTTGGTTGTTATTTTCTTTGCCGGTTTCTCTTCATCGTCGGAGTCCTCTGAAGAAGGTATTAGTATGCCTGTGGGACCTGTCGAATCAGAAGAAAAGAAAGTAGGGGAATACGAACCAACAACTCTGCGCTTTCTCGCCGAGGCTCTCCTCTATGATTGCGATTGTAATCAGTCCATGAAACCTATAGCGAGTGAAGAGGAAATAAAAGAGAGAACATACAGAAGCAGTAGTAGGGGTCGGGGCCGGTTTTGGTTTTCCAGCGGCCTGTTGCCCGCCCTTAGGAGTAAAGAAGCTACGAATATCGGCCGGCATCGCCCTACGGTTTGTTGTTGAGCCGGAAAGTTGAGGTGGAGGAGACGTGGAAGAGGAAATAGGACGCGTCCAAGAGACCAAAGGCGTGACGCGCTTAGAGTGCAGAGTGCTACAGCAACCCAGAAGCTACGGCTGATGGCTTGGCGACAATCGGAATGTCCTGAACAACGCACTTGGTTATCCTCTTTAGGGATATGGCTTGGCAATGCCTGGGAAAGATGAGGTACGGTGTACCTCATCTTTTCACTGTCTACTTGTATAGTTGAGCTGGTTATGCTCTGTGCTCCATCACTTGGTTCATAAAAGATGAGGTACGGTGTACCTCATCTTTATATATTTGAGTATTCAATCATCCATCTCCTAACATCCATTATATCACAGTCAAGGCATAAATGGTAGCCCTCGGGGCAGTTCAGCAATCCTGCGTCAAACTTTCTGGCAACTATCAACAAATTCCTCAATGTAGAATGTAGCAATAAAGTCTAATTAGGTAATAGTAGCTTCTAGAGCCTTCGGATACTAGACTCAAATCGGTGGACCCCGATATAGTTCGGGCACGATATGTGATGAGTTCGTAGTGTTTGAGTGTTAGAAAACGAAGGTACAAACCCATCAGTGGTTAGTCCCAAGGTTCTATAACCCAGGACCAAACTCAGGCTAGAACCCACAGCCCAGTTGGAATATCCTGTGAAAGGCATAAACATTTCCTATCTCCTGCCTACAGTCTACGAGTCCTGCAATGAAAGTCTCAAGTCGCCGAGTTCGCCTAACGAAAGCACTGGTGGCTGGAGGATTACACTAATGGGCAAGGGGCTGGTCCCTAGGCGTGGGCACCTATAACAGTACGGCTCGCTAGCACCAAGGAAGCACCGGTACTGTGAATGGCCTTGATACTCCCATGTAGCAAGTTCCTGACCCGCTGTTCAGTTCTCCAGATAGTGCATGTGTATGAGGTGGTCAATCAAGCAACTGTAGACATTGGGCTGCTCCGGTCTATAGCTTGGTATCATAAGCTACCAATTGCGATAAAAGTTCCCAAATCTGCCATCTCCGCCCGCCCCATGGTCTGCGGACTTTGAGATCCGACATAACGTCCCCGGAGGGGGGAGGAGCCTGGAGGGGGCGCGAGTGCCAAGTAGTGGCTAACCAATTATATTCTTCAAGGTGATTAGAAATGTCATGAAGGGCATACTTTCCGTTGGTCATTTTCTACATCAGGTCTAGTAACCCGATCTACTGCCTGATTTTGCCCAGCAGTACTTGGCACTCGCCCCCCCTCCAGGCTCCCCCCTCCGGGGACGTTATCTGATGGGCAGATCTTCTGCGTTGTTATCATAGCAAAAAAAAGCGCCAAGCCATCTCGAGATTTTTTTCTCCTCTGTCCCATTCGCTGGTTTTTGCAATTCTGGTGGGATTAGGAATCGGACACTGGAGGACGATGCAACCGAAAACCACCAAAAAGAGACTTTGGCAGCGAAATCCATCACCTCTTAAAAAACCTTAGGAATTTGGGAAGCAGGCTTCTAAGTAACCAAGAAACTGCAAACCAATCTACATAACCCTAGAATCTCGATAAATTCTCCCGCCCCGTTAATATCTCATGCTTACTGGCGTTTTGGGGTATCCGGGTTATTAATCTCACCAGGTACACGGTATCGTACCGGTAACCTGTCAATTTGAACCGATCCTGGACTCACACACTGGTTCCCGCTGATGATCTGAGTGGATTTTAAGGGATTTCAGTGTTTGTTTTAGGAAATATGGCAGATTTATGGCTTCCTCGAGTGATTCTTACTCGTGTGAGTGGGCCACTCGCTGGGGGTATTTAAAGTTAAAAACGACAGTTTTCATTAAAAGCAAACAGGGGGATCTTGCATTAGGATCCTTTATAGACATGGCTTCTGGTACAAAAAACATTCCAGCTCTTAGGTAATCAACTGGAAAGAAGCATTTCAGGCCTACCGTATTCCAATGGTATATAATACCAGCAGTAGAACTATGCAGAACTACTCATCAATCAAGACCGCAATTCTCCTCAATTCCTTTTTCTGCAAGATAGCGGTAGTCAGATACCGTTGAGCTCTTCCCACCGTCCCGTCCCCACCCCGCTGACAAGCGATAACCTTCCCAGTATGGCGGGGTACCAGTACACCACTTCGACTCAGCCCAATCAATCATCCACGTCGCTAACAGCCCACGCTTCGACATCCCATCTCGAAATACCGTACAGTACTCAAGTAGCATCCTGCCCGCCCCCACTCCCTCTCCTACTTGTCCAGCGCACCGCTCCTTACACCTGCAACATCCACCACCACCACCACCACCACTACCAATCCCAATCCTCCACCACAAGCCCTCACGGACCCCCTTCCTTCAGTACAAATAACGGACAGGTCATCCTCATTTCTGACTCTTTCTCTTCTTCTTTATCATCTGTTCATACCGCTAAGGGGGATTCAGAATACAACATGACAACTTTCTTCTCTACCATTAAACGCTCGTTCAAGGATGTCGCTGTTGAGGGGGAGCAAATTCCCACAACAGAGTTTCTCGAAGCTGCCGAGTCGCTCGTTACATTATTTGGTACCCCCCCATTTCAATTAGCAATTGAAAAAAGGCGGATGACAGGATGCTAATTATTGCTACTTATAGACCTCCTCGGATCAACAGCCTTTGCAGCTGTACAAAAGGACATGAATGGAAACATCAAGGTACCGTGCACTCATTCATTCATTCATTCATTCATTCACTCATTCACTCATTCACTCACTACTTCCATCCTGTCCCCTTTCATCACTGGTTGATCCCTACCCTACCCCGCACTTTTTCCCTCCATTGAAACGAAACAGAAAAACATAACTAATCGATTTACACCAGAAAATCCGCGACCGCCAAACTTCCCACCCAAAAGAATCCGACACCCTCCAAAACCTCTGCAACAACGAGCTCGCAGAAGGCAAGCGTAATGCAAGCGGCGGCCTCCTCTGGCTCCACCGGTTCGTCCGATCTCCCGTTCCCCTCGTCCCAATTGCATGCCCAAGCTAACTCGGAATTACTGTTACTACTACCGTACTACTAGTGGACTCGAATTCACCGAAAAGGCCCTCCGCAAAAACATCCAAAACCCCGGTGAAGAGCTCAATATATCGTTCACTAATGCCTACGGCGAGACGCTCAAGCAGTACCACAATATGCTTGTCAAGGGCGTGTTCACGCTTGCGATGAAGGCGTGCCCGTACAGGGCGGACTTCTACAAGAAACTCGGCGAGAATGAAGCGGAGGTCAACACTCAACTGGAGGAGTGGCTGACAGCTTTGGAGTTGAACAATGCAATTTTGTCCAGATATCTTGCTAGCGTTAGCCAGAAAATAACTTAGAGTTGTGAAATGTAGTTATTTCAGGATAGTGTGCTACACACATGGGCATATGTGCCCTAATGCTAGAATATAAAAGTGTTTTCCTACGCGATTTTAAGGGTTGGTGGTGAAAACTAAGGGTTGCCTATCTGGTTCCCTAGGTCACACAGCCTAGGGCCTAGATTGATTGTTCTGCAGTTCGGAGTAAATATGCCAACTTGGAAATCATAATAATACTGTAAGTAGTTCACGCGTTTCCACATGAATTACAATATCTCTGGTCTCAAGCGAATATTACTGGCTAAAAGGCTTGGCATGACTGTGAGGATGTGTGTGTAAGCTAGATCGAGGGGTTGGACTTCTGATATCCTGTCTGGTTTATCTTATCTAGTTACACAGGGGAAGATGAACATTCCTAGGCTCTGATAATTTTTCCTGCCTTAGCCGGCTTGAAACCCCGCCAACCTCAACCTCCCATTTTTTTAAGCCTGGAGCGCCGGGCAATCATCATATAAAGTAGTAAATTTTAAAATGTTGCCCAACCAATCCCAATAGAAGATAAAAGCATTTAGTGAAAGAGGAGGGAAAAAGAAAGAAAAGAAAAGACAGAGATAAAAGGTATAAGAAACCACGTCTAATAGGACCTTCCGAAGAGGGTGTAATGCTATTTACGCCGTTAGCGTATATCTCTTTTTCTGAGGCAGGGGGGAAGGAGCAAACCTTAGCGTTTTCGCCACATTGCGGGCACTTTGTAGTTCCCGGGATGATGGCGTCGTCACCTTTTGGCTGGTCGAATGGGATACAGAGGGACTTTGCACCCATCGACGGAGCTTTTGCGTCTTCCGGCACGTTGTCGTCTGTGCGACCTTTGCTACGTTCTTTGACCTCGTCTTCGCATTCCTCATTGTCGCCTATTATGGTAATTTATTAGTAATTTGATTATTACCGGGTTGTAAGTTTGGAGAGGAGGCTTACAATGTGGCATGAGAATAACGTTCTTGGCATTCAACGCGGGAGTAAAGTCCTCCCACTTGCTAACAATAATGGTATGCTCGTCGTATGCCTTCTTGGCTCTATCGTAGAGGTCTTTCTGGATAGTGTCCAAGAGTGTCTGTACCTTTTCTGCAAGGCCGTCAAGGGGGATGCCGGCCTTGACGCCAGTATCGCGACGAGCGGAAAAGACTTGCTTCTTCTCCATATCCTTGGGTCCGAACTCCAATCTTACCGGAACGCCCTTCAATTCCCAGTCGTTGAATTTGTATCCTGGGGAGTAGGTTTCGCGGGTATCTGCCTTGACGCGGATGCCGGCCTCAGATAGAGTTGTGGCAATGTTCTCAATACCTTCGAGAAGCTTCTTACGCTGTTCTTCGGTGGTCTTTGCGGTGAGGCCGCAGGGGACAATGACGACTTGGTATTGGGCCACTCTAGGAGGGATAACGAGGCCCTTGTTGTCTCCATGGATCATAGTCATGACGCCAATGACGCGGGTGGAAAGACCCCAGGAGTTTTGCCAGACTAGGAGTTTCTTGGCTTCTTCTGGATCGCCTTCTTTCCAAGATGGGTCCTCGACAACAATGTTGAACATCTTGGAGAAGTTCTGGCCAAGGCAGTGGGATGTCGCGCCTTGAATTCCACGCCCGGTGGTGGGGATGTACCCCTCACAGGTGGTGGTGAAGAGGCCTCCGGCGAACTTCTCCTTCTCAGTCTTACGGCCTTTGATGGTTGGGACGGCAAGGAGCTCAGAGTAAACGCCTGCATACCATTCGAGAATTTGTAAGACCTCTTCTTCAGCGTTTTTCTGGGAGACATGTGCTGTGTGGCCTTCTTGCCAGAGGAATTCGCGGGTACGGAGGAAAGGTTGAGGGTGCTTGAATTCCCAGCGGACGACGGAGTTCCACTGGTTTAGCTTGAGGGGGAGATCACGGTGACTACGGATCCATTTTGCGTAGTAGGGGTACATGACAGTCTCAGAGGTTGGGCGAATGGCGATGTGCTCCTCGAGCTCAGTATTGCCGCTGGGAAATGATTAGTAAGTCGATATTGATTGCCAACAGGGTGTGATATACGCTTTGGTGACCCAAGCAACTTCAGGAGCGAAGCCTTCGATATGATCCTTCTCACGATCGAGGACCTTTGAAGAGACGAACATAGGAAAATAGCAGTTCTCCACACCAATAGACTTGATTTTGATGTTGAACCAGTCTTGGACTTTCTCCCAGATACCGTATGACCATGGCTGATAATCAGGTTAGCTTTCAGAAGATTTACAAAAAGGAGTGTATGCTGCGCCAGCCACAACTACATGAATGGACCAGTGGCTACGGAGACTTTTCAAACGGGGGTGCACGAACCTTCAGAATATAGCATCCGGAAATGTCGTAATATTCCAACATATCACCCTTGGTAAGAACTTGCTGATACCAATTAGAGAAGTCAGCTTCCTTCTGAGTCGTGATCCCAATAAGTTCTGCATCTGGAACTTTGGCACTGGCAGCCTTGGTCGATTTGGTGGGAGCTTTCTGGAGGTGTTTACCAGACATGATGGGCAATAGCGTTGTATACCAGCTTTTGTTTATAGAAGGGTGGTCTAGAGGTTTTGTGTAAGGAGTGATGAAGGAAAGGGTTGCTGCTAGTACTTGACGCTCTGCAAACTTTAGACTAGGAATTTTGGCGGGGTGGTGGGAGGAGGGGGATCTCACGTGGTCTTAATAGTACCAAGGTACGGGCGTGGGTGACTGGACAGACAGGGATTAGGAAATCTATGCCGATACATGGACTTCCTAATCCCTGTCTGTCCGGTCACCACCTCCATGCCTGAGTACTGGTATGCGGTACCGGTAGCAGCACACTTGCGGCTGAACTGTAAGTTACCCGGCAAGGGTCAGGTACAGGGTCAGGGTCCTTTGGTGGGCCCGAATTTATTGCGGTATCCTTCATCCAGGCGAATGGTGCAGGTTTGAGATGCGCTAATCAATCATGATATCTCGAATGGCTACTTATACATGCCATCGTTGCGTATTCGGTCGGTTACTGCGGTCTGCCTTTCAGCTTCGGTTCCAGTCTTCTGGTAATTGTGCAATTGAACACGAATTGCCGGCTGTGCGAATGCTAATTGGTAGAGCGGCGTTAGAAGTGGGCCCAAAATTCCTTGCGGATGGGCTTTTACGTCGAGCCCAGCAACTCAGCAATGAACACTCCGAATTAGAAAAGCAATTGGCGGATGGCTACGATAAGAAACTTGCGACTCGAGCCGGCCGGTTAGCTTCCGTCTCTCAGTCATTGAAAGAATATCAAGATGCCATAGCCGCATGTTCCCAGTCCTCGTTCATTCGCTCCTAAAACACTCTAAGCTAACTTTTACAGACCTTAAGAGAGCTTAGGGAAATGCTCGCAGACCGCAGCCTAGACCCTGAGCTCCGCCCATTAGCAGTTTCCGATATAGCGTCTACTGAATCTTCACTCTCCACACTGGTTACAATAATAACACAATCTCTCGCACCGCCCCACCCGTTCGCGCACTTGTCCGCTTTGGTTGAAATCCGACCTGGCGCTGGGGGCTCAGAAGCAAGTTTGTTCGCGGGCGACCTTTTGAAACTATATACTACATATTGCGCCAACGTTCGCCATTGGCCGCTATCAATGGTTTCCCTGACTGCGAGCATGGAGGGTGGGGACGGCGTTCAAGAAGCGATATTCGAGGTCCAAGCTCCGGGGGCATACGAGATCTTCCGGGGTGAAGCGGGCGTGCATAGAGTACAGCGGGTGCCAACTACAGAAAAGCAGGGCAGAACACATACTTCTACGGTGAACGTGGTTGTACTGCCTTCGTTCCCCGAGGCGGAACTAGGGGAGGGCGAGGAGGACCCAGACTGTATTATTGACATGAAGGATGTTAGGGTCGATGTTATGCGTGCTAGGGGTGCTGGAGGCCAACACGTCAACACTACTGACTCGGCGGTGAGAATGACACATATTCCCACGGGCATTGTAGCTGCGATACAAGATTCACGATCCCAGCATAAGAATCGAGCAAAGGCCTTGATGGTGCTGAAGAGCAGGATTGCGGAAAAGAGGAGAGCGGAGAGGGAGGCAGAAGAGTTGGCGCTGAGGAGGAGCGTTACAAAGGTTAATGCTGGGCGGTCAGATAAAATGAGGACATATAATTATATTCAGGTATGTTGATTTTGTTTTACTGCAATGGAATAGGTATTGATTAGGGGGTAGAATCGCGTCACGGATCACCGATGTGGGTTCAGTTTACATGACTTGCCAGGTTTCATGAATGGTGAAACGTTGGATGCCATGATTGGTCAAGTACGGAGGTGGCAGATGGAGAGGGATGTGGAGAATCTGGATACCAGGTGATAGGATAGACTTCGCATGAAAATAAAGCTTAGATTATAAACATCACAAAAGTTCAAAGGTTTCACCCAAAATGCGTGAATTTAATCCACTGTCATTACCATCTGCATCACTCGTGGTTATTTCCCAGTCCCCAATTTTCCCATATGCCCTAGCGTCCTGGCCTCGTGGGCCTAACTCCGATAGCAAAACACTGCTAAAACCAACGAAAGAAATAAAGCCAACTATACGCAGCCAATATACACATCTTTACAAACCATGTAACCAGACACAAAAAACCGAAGGCCAAAGCTATATACCAAGCACCCGACAACTGAACCACCTTTCTATAACATCACGCAATCTCACTAATCCTCCCCTTTGTCGGAAGGAAATGATCCAGATGCGAGTGTCGCCCCGCCAATTCATGATCACGCTTGCCATCGCGCGGACACTCACAGACAATGCTTTCGTCCAAGAACTCAGCTTCAACAAACCTCGCATCACCCATATTCTCCAACTTCCACACCAACTCCTGGCAGAGCTTTCGGTCGTTGGCTAGCTCCTTGGCTATCCGTAGGGTGGATAAGTAGCTGACCCGCGAGACCTCCACAAATTTTACCCGGCGGAAAGAGGACAGCTCCTTTGAGATTGTCGACACGTCCGATGGTAGAAGCGATGGAGATGTTTTAGACGGGGGTAAGGGCTCATCGTAACTTGGCTCAAGAATGCGTACAGGAGTCTTGACAGGGCATTCTTTTGAGTGTTGGGCCCAAACTTGGCAGAATTTACTAAGGGGTTATATTAATCCACTGTCAAACTAACATCAGGGGGGAAGAAGGGGGGAGAATATTACCATTGAATCCACCCACGGCTACTTCCAGTAGCACCAAACGCACCCGGAGTCTTACAGCTCGGACACTTGCTCTTGAAATCAGTGACCCTGGGGGCGTTGTCCATGTGACGGAAGAGCATGCTCATAGACATCAGTCTCCCGGGAGTAATATTTTCAACCCACACGGTCGAGGCAATTTCTTTCTGGGACTCCCCGTCACTGATAGAGTACTCCCTCGAGAGCACCTTCTCGTAGCCGGGTAGGCCGCGGAACGACAGCTCCAAGAAGCCATGGAACATCTCCGGCGTTGCGCAGACCACGAACGGTACCGGAAAGGTCCGTCCGAGGGCATCTTGCAGTACGATAGAGCCCTCAATGCCGCAGCCGAGTTCTCTCGGGATCTTCGGCTGCTTCTGGCGGACGGCGAGTTCCATACTCGAGACTTTATCCTCTAGAGACAAGACCGAGCGGCTTTCACTGATGTTAGCCTGACGCCCCAGAGCACGAGAGACCGTGAGTGGCTCAGCGAACAGTACGAATGTTTTGGCAGGTGCTGGCCTGTTCGCTGAATCTTCCCCTTTGGCCAACCCCTTCACGGTCGAACAAGAGTGGAAAGAAAAAAAACATACATTCCCGCCACCACCAACAAAATATTAATAGCCTGGACCCTCCGCCCCAGCGAGTCCTTTAGCATAACCACATCCTCCTCCTTAAAGATTTTGTAACTAATCTTCCTCCAAGTATCCTTAATTTTCCTGCCGGAGCCACCGTGACACAGACTCTTGCGATACTTCTCCGTGTCAGCGGTGAAGCCCAAAATCAACTTCCGACAACACTCAATCTCATAAGTAATTGCATTGACAGTAGAAGCATGCGATTTCTCATCCCGTCGCAACTTCTGCACCACGTCCTGGACCGCCAGGAATGCACTGTGCAACGACTTCAACTCACCCGACAGTCTCGAGTACCCTTGAACCAGTGTTGGAATCCAGAGCGTCGACGAGGTTCAGGATTAAGCCGCTTATGGCGATAAAGTCGCCTATCGAGAAGCCGAAGGACATCTTTGCTTTGCTTTGCTTTCTTGCTACCCGAGCTCAAGCTAGTATTGACTCTGAGGTTACTCCTTTGAGAGAACTCATAATCGGATGGTAGAGGGGGGCCTTCGCTGGCTTATATGCTGCCTTTCCTACCAAGTTACTGGGCAACATTGCAGGGTCAAGGCCCGGGGGTGGTTGCGGGGCTGTGGGCTGTATCAATAGAAGCTTCCCGAAAATGGAGATGTGAGGCAGGTATAGGTTTCTTTTTTTCTTTTCAATTAGGCAGACGAGTGCTTAGAAGGGCTGCAAGCCATTTCCTTTTGTGCAGCCACTCGTAGGTGCTGCTACTGAGAAGGCAAGTCAGTAATTGCGCTGGGATAAAAGTTGTTATTATCAAACGGCACAGCCCCGCCATAGAGTCTTCGCGGGAAGAGAGGTCCTGTGGCAGGGTCTTGGCGGCAACGAAAGCATCGGTACGAGATATCGCCTGGTCTGAATTTCGTGCCGTACCGGTAGCTCCTTCCCAGGTCTGACATCAAAGCAATATCGCGGTTTCGCTCATATCTTGCACTATGCCATTGTCAGACTTCAAGTTGATGATACCGGCACCGGTATTGCAAGCTACTATCATACCCCAAATAATTTGGACTAAACATTATTTAGTACCTCTGTTGCCGCCAAGACTCTACCGCAGGACTTCTTTTTCTGCGAAGACTTGCAGAAGGGGCTGTGCAAGTAACCTACAGTACCGGCAGTAGAATAATAACTCGAGTACGGTACGGCACGAGCAGCCTGCAGTACTCGAACTGTACCACTGTCGATCGAGAGGCTGAGCAATGCGGGGAAGGGGAATCCTTCACGTACCGGTATGGCTTCTGTCTCGCGTTGATAGCTCGATGCTTTATTTCATTTTACTTTTTTTTTTTGTGGGAGGGGGCTGGCCTACCGGTACTTCTCGTTGGTTTTGGCACTTGATCAGCTGAAAGGTGAGATTTCTGGACCTGGCATGGAACCCATTGGAAGTGAGGTGGAAAGCTTATCGTACCGAACTCTGATTGCACAAGTGCAGTGTAACTTGACAGAGTTTTAACTGTGGAGAAATGTTGAATGTGCTGATATGCATGGACGGGAAGGAAGGATCTCCCTCATGTCAAGAGTGCAGGTTATCAAGAGCCTATAAATCTAATCTCACCTGATCTCAGCAAATCGACTGGGCCAGATAAATGCATATCGAGCACAGATAACAAGGGTTTTGTGGGGATAAGGGATTCCGCCTCGCCTAAGGTGAAGAGGGAGCTTATAAGAATTCTAATTCCACTTCCCTATACTATCTAAGTGTGTTAGCTCTACTCGAGTGGGTGAATTACTCGGATTATCTCTTGTAAAACTGCCCCCAAACATAGCATAAATGTCGTCGTGCTTTGCGTTTGTCTCCACGGTTTCTCACTCGGGTGCTCGATTGCACTAATCATGCCATTGCCACAGTTTATCGAACCTGGGAGGGTTCCAAGTATTTCATGTGTTCGCATATAGATTATGTGATAGACGAACATAAGGGGCGCGTATGTTCCCCTCACGCCGGACCTCACTCACCTCGAAACCCATATTTACCTCCCCTCCTTACTTCAGAGAAAACCTCCATCACCGTAGAGCTCTATCCGATCCCCCATTCTGCAGAGACTTGTGCTCAAGGACGTACAGGAACATAGGATACCGGTCTTAATTGTTACTTTCCATGAGACGCTCAGCTTTACAAGAGCCTCTCTATCACTCTGCACGGGCAGACATTGGACATTCTCAGTCATCGGAAAGCTAGGGATTCAACACTCTTCCAGTCTCTTCCGAGCCTATCTACAACCTCTATCAACCCAGAGACATACATATCGGGAATACGAGCCGAGTGTTGAACCGATATGCTGGTACTAGAAAACTAGCACCAGGGTGCCTCCAATCATATAATACCAATGAGCCCCCAAAAAAGACCAGACTTCTCTTCCACCCCATTGCGCATAGCGTTTCCAATTCTGAGCTCTTTCCCCAGCTGCCCTACGGTAATGTCAAGATCGACGGGCCAGGCGACTCACTAATGGGATACGTGTCCAGCTTATGTCTCACATTTCTCGATTCAAGTATTTCTACAGTGTTTCACGAGTCCGAGACAACCCACTGATTCACTCTTGATTCTGAAAATGTCGCCTTGCAGTCACAACCCAGCATATAAGTTATCAATGGGCCCCAGAGCGTGTATGTCCCTGTGAGTTTATGCAGCCTTGAGTGCTTGTTTACTGCGAATACTACATTATGAATTCCTATGGAAGTATGTTTTTGCCTGTGGAGATGAGAAGCGAATTACAAGATTAACGAATAATTCGATTATAGCAATCACTACTGTCTCACCTTCCGTTGCGTCTACAGATGATTCCCCTCTACGGCGATATCAGGCAGATGCCATCCAGCCAGGCCAGGATACCGCTGAGAGAAAGTTATTGGCAAAAATAGACCTCCGACTGATACCAATCCTAACTATCTTATACATACTGGCCTTCCTGGACCGGTTCGTGGAAGGGATATATCTACCAACTGTTAAGACCAGAGCTGACCCTCTGGGAATTCAGTGTAAATATCTCCAATGCAGCAATATTCGGTCTACGGGAGGATCTCAATCTCGGAGGTGTCGAATACAACACGGCGCTGACTATATTCTTCTTTCCGTATATCCGTAAGCCTCGAACTAACACCTCTCAATCGCCAAACTGATAAACAATAGTCTTTGAGATACCTTCTAATATCCTCATGAAGAAGTTCCGACCACACCTTTGGCGTAATAACTCAGTTCCCGGGCTCGTGGGCGCAAGCTGACCATACTTAGTCTCGCTCTGCATGTTCATGTTTGGTCTCGTTACGTGCCTCCAAGGGTTCGTGCAAAGTTATGGCGGGCTATTGGCCACGCGGTTCTTTCTGGGGATTTTTGAGGCTGGTATGTCTCCGCCATGCTCCCCGGAATGAATTGCCTGCTGAATGATAAGGAATTTTCCCTGGCTGCTTTTACCTCATTGCAATGTGGTATAAACGAGAAGAAGCACAGAAAAGGTGTAGCTTTTTCTTCTCTTCTACTACACTTGCTGGGGCTTTTGGTGGTCTGTTGGCGAGTGCCATTGGAAAAATGGATGGCATGCAAGGGTTTAAAGGGTGGAGGTGGATTTTCATATTGGGTAGGCATATACGATTCTTAATATCTAGATTCTCCTCTCACTAACCATGGACCTACCGTTCCAGAGGGAGTGCTCACTTGTGCACTTTCTTTCCTCTTCTATTTTCACATTACAGATTTCCCGGAAGAGGCATTATTCTTAACAGAAGACGAAGTGGAATTCGTCAAGGCAAGACTTCTAGCAGACGTTGGTCACTCGGGCAGGGAAAGGGACCTGGAGATCAAAGATATTCTTGATGTCTTTAAGGATTGTGAGCTTATCCCTTCCAAACAAACAGCCCCGAGACCAAACACCCATGGCTAACTCTTAGGGAAGACAAAATATTTATGGGGGGTTTGATGTACATTGGCCTCGTTATGCCTGGATATGGTTAGCCCATATGAAGCTCTCGATTGGGAGGTCTGAGAACTAACCCGCTGGTAGGATATGCATACTTTGCCCCAGCAATCCTCAAAGGCTTGGGATATTCTGGTATGCCCATAGATCACTACTCTTTTTTTTTGACCACCCCCTCACGCGGAATAGCTATCGAAACACAACTGTACTCCGTGCCTCCTTGGGTTTGCGCCTTTGCTTTCGCCATGGCAATTGCTACAATCTCCGATCATCTAAAGCACCGCTTCGCCTTCGCAATGTTTCCGATATCTCTGGCCTTCAGTGGTTTTTCAATCCTGCTTGCAGTGCATGATAACACAAAAGTACAATATGCAGCTTTATTCCTCGCTGCCATGGGTTGCTTTAGCGCCATGCCGGTCATAGCATGCTGGTTCAACTTGAATCGTAAGTTCCTCCACTCACCCACCCACCAAATTCAAATGATTTATCAAGAATCACCAGTCGGAGGCCACCGAAGGAGGGCAGTAGGTACCGCCTGGCAGATAGGCTTTGGAAACATCGGAGGAATCATCGCCACTCATTCGTTTATCTCTAAGGACGCTCCGAGATACGCAAAAGGGCACGCAATATCTCTCGGATTTATCTGCCTATCGGCTGTATCGTGCGTGGCTTACTACATCGCCATAACAACGGAGAACAGGAAGCGGGATAATGGCCAGAGCAAATATTCCAACGCTACAGAGGAGGAGAAAAAAATGCTTGGAGACCTTCACCCTGAATACAGATATCTACGTTGAAGTTAGAGTAAATTTTTTATATATATTTTACCACGGGATATCACCTTTTCATTTTGGTCATGGATAAATACCTACCTCCTTCTGCCTTACTTACCTATTCACCAGAATGTACCATATCACGGGGGAGGGGGGTTGAAGGATATCTACTGCAATCAAGTCTCAGAAGTTTCTACTCTTCATAACGTTTTTTTTTTACACGATCACGGATTCCTAATATGGCTTAATTTCTAACCATTTCACACTGGCCAACTGACTGACCCCTCCCTCTAACCAACAGTGCCTCCAAGTCTTAATACACAAAACTCTCATGCAATCCCACCCCCTAGCCCCCCCACCAGCAAAACCCACCCGAGTGAGCACCCATGACACCCCAAATAGTTTGAGGATTCAGGCTTGCTACCACCACCGCCACCAGCACACACCAGATCTCAACCATGGACCCGAGAGGCGAGAGATACAACCTGCACTTTAAACGGGCACCCTACCCAACAGCGGCAAGACCTACAGCACAGTAGTGAAGGAGGAGGAGGTGGCTTTTAACCTCAGCATCCGGAGAATGTAAAGGGGAAGAGAAAGAAAAAAAATCCCCCGTCGGATCTAATGGAAGCATCACACTATCACCGCCAGCAATGTTCCCGAGAGGTAACAACTTATAACGACAAAAGTTAAACCGAAGCGGCAAGAACAAGGGAAGAAGTATCATAGAGAGGAGGAACCCCAACCGAATACATAAGCGTATGATACGTACCGTAATCTCATGGCACGATACAGTGTGGTACGGCACTAGTAGTCTACAGCACTCTTCGGATCTAATTAGGCTATATGCTGATACTATTAAGCCTCTTTTTTTTCTTTTTGTTCTTTTTTTAATGCAGGATTTCTTCCTCTACCTATGAGTGTTATACATCCATAAATGCATACTCGAGTACAGTACCGGTACTGTCCTATTTATTATACAACTCACTTGCAAACACCAAATCACGATTTCAATCTTACAATCATACTAAGAAGAAAAAGAAAAACAATTACGGAACAAAAGAGAAGAAGAGCCTCTCTTTTTCTTTTTCCACAAACCCATCCCTTCCATTCCAATTAACTTACCCTCTTCCCCCTCACGTGCGCACAATCACACCGAACAACTAGAGCCTTGCGCGAGAGTAACAGCCACATAAGCTAGCCTACAAGCCTACAGCCTACATATTATATTTACTGGTTGGCATTCATTCACATCCTCACACCAGTAATCCAATACTCAGTTGAGTGAGTAAGTATTTATCATAGGAACGAAACATCATTGTAATGCTATGCATAAATAAATAGAATAGAATAGAATAGAATAGTTATAGAGAAGGAGAAGAGGATGGAGAAGAAGAGTAGTTAATAAATAAAGCATGATAGCGGTAGCGCGCATGCATGGCAAAACCAAGGAGAAGAACGCCCAAGTAGATAAAGTAAAGGTAAAAACACGAAAAGTTTCATGGAAAATACGTGATATAGAGAAACGCGTGATAAGAGAGAAAAGAGGGAAAAAAAGGTTGTTGGGCCAGTTGATTTCGAGTGTCAAGGTGGGGAAAAGGTGGTATTTCTTCCCTCTTTCTTCTCCTGTCCGTCTGTCTGTCCATCTGTTTGTCCATTTTTCCGAGTCCCAACCTCACTCACGACAAAAACTGCAAGAATCTTTCTCTTTTTCTTTCTTTCTTTCTTTCTCTTTCCCTTTCCCTTTCATAATCCATTCAAGTGGCGACGGCGACAGTGATAAAATAAGTATAGGAAAAACGCACGCACGCACACACGCCAGCGCACGTGCGCGCCCACACACACACACACACACACACACCAAGAGACAGACATTCATGCGCTCGGACAGATACAGATAGACGTATAAAGATGGATAGATAGAAAGAACTATAAGGTGAAGTAGAATAAGAATAAGAAAGAAGAAAGAAGAAAAACAGACAGTAAAGAAGCAGAGCGAATAGATAAGTAGATGAATAAAAAAGACGTACGGAAATATATCGGCAGAGGTGAGTGAATATAGGAGGATGAATAGAGGGATGGATCGATGTGAGAAAACACAACGGGAGATAGAATAGATAAAAGTGAAAAAGAAACGCAAAAATAAAAACATACAAACCCCCTTTTCCACTAGCCGAAGACTACCACTACCAGTACTAACTACTGCCACCCCGGCTGCCGTTACTTCCCTCACGACCCCCCTCTGCCCATAACCTAG
>QOVD01000050.1:11185-51366 GCA_003521225.1 Tuber microsphaerosporum | reverse complement strand
CACCGCGCTGTGCTATGCTGTGCTGTGCAAGTAAGGCAAGTTACCGTATCCTTACTCCTGGTAGGTCTGGCTGGCTGGCTGGCTGGCTGGCCTGCCCTATATTACAAGTACGTATGTTGTAGGAGGAAGGAAAGCAGCAAGGCAGCCAGGCAGGGTTTTGTGGACGACAAAAACCATTTTAAAATGTGAGTTGTGATGGACCCCGCGACGGATCCCCGCTTTAGGTAATTGACGACTCGGGGTTTTTGGTTTTGGTTTTCTTTATATTTTCTTTTTTCTTTTCTTCTTTTTTTTTCTTTTTCTTTTTTCTCTCGATATTTCTGTTTCCTTGGTTGGTTGGTTGGTGGGTAGTAATCTGGGGGATCGGGGAGGTGGGTGAAGGTGAACAGGGAGGGTAAGTGAGTGAGCATGGAGGAAGTAAGTTAGGGAGGGAGGAAGGGAGGGAGGGGAAGGGTTCCATTGGTTTGGTTTGGTTTTTTTTGTTTGATTTGATTTGGTTGGGTGAATGGGTTGGGTGGTGTGCGTTGGGGATGGAGGGTCGATTTGGATTGGGAGGGGAGGTTTAGCAAGGTGAGCTTTTGGGGAGGCTCGGAGTCCGGATACTGGGTTTTGGCTGTGCGCAGCACCCTATGATATGGTCCGGTACCGGAGCTTACCTACATGCCTACGATATGCCTACGATATCTGCCTGCGGCACCTACCTTCCTACCGGTACAGTTATGTTGGGCGGATTGATGTGATGTACTGTGCTCGAGGAGTGGTTCGGATGGTTTGCTCTTTTCTTCTTGCTTTTTCGTTCCCTAATTTTCCTTCCGGTTCATGGTTTAGGGGGATGAATGGATGGATGGTGGGTAGAATGTGCTGTGCTGTGCTTTGCCGTGCTATGCTTGCTGTACTGTGTACAGTACTGTACGGTGTTGTGATCGTGAGGAGTTGACTTCGACCTCCGGGGTACTCGTAATTGCCTGACGTTTGTAAACCGGACTGCTATTGCATACTACCGAAATTCCGAGGCTCTGGTCAATCCCCGGCCTGTTTTTGTCCTGTATGCAATAGCAGTCCGTTTTACAAACGTCAGGCGATTACGAGTGCTCGAGTAGTAATCTAGTCGTCTGATTGCCGTGTGCTCGCCCGTGCAATCTTGTGAGCTTTTTTGATGGACGAAAGGAAGGAAGTTCATTTAGAATTCTATATTCCTGAGATATCCGTATTTTTCTTGGCTGCTTCGCTGTAGCCGTGCGGTACCGGTACTACTTTACGGTGCTTGTACGGTATTGTGCTGTTTTGTGCTGTTTGGCTCGAGGAGTATTTCCCTGATGGTACGATGCGTACGGTAGACTTGTGTCGTAGCATCGGGGATCTTGGGAGTGCTGGCAGGGTTGTGATTGCTTGCTTTGCTTGCTGGTGTCGTCGGTTGGTTGGGCTGGCTCCCACTCGGCAGATTGCTCGGGAGTGTTAGCTCGAGTAGGATCGAGGAGCTAGGCTTGTGTTGCACTCGAGTATTGCTATGGTTAGATGATTAGCGATGTTGGAGATTGGCTTAATCTTTCGACCTATCGGGACTTTGCAAGGGGGTTAAGCTCCGAGGGAGTCGTTGTCAGGAACTTGCGGTAGCTGGTTGGTGGTGATGATGCTCAAACCTCGAGGGGTCTAGCAGTTGTATTGCGATAGAGGAGGAGGAGGAAGAGAAAGAAAGTCAAGATATGGAAAGAGAGAAGGGGGAGGAGGGAAACAACAAGAATATAAGCCAAGGTAACGGTAGCAAACCGCCAAAGGGCTTATGTATATACTGGAGGTCTGCCCCCGTGAAGCGTTATCTTTTTTCTTTTTGGGCCTAGCTCCTAAGTGAGATTGTACCGGTAAGTACTGGTGCACACGATTATTTGTACAGTACTTGTGCTGTGTAAGATGACATGATTACGATACGGAGTCGCGACCTCTGATGCAACCACGAATCCATATACAGAATCCATCATACAGAATTACTTATCGTGATCGGCTCTCCTCCTGTGCCCAGGGTTTGTTTGGGTGGTGTGTGCTTGCATGTCGGCGGTGATGTTTGCGGATAGCTTACTCTTGCCCCCACGGTAGGTTGTGGATACGGGATCGTTTCATATTGTGCCCGTACAAGTGCCAGGAGAGATGTTTTCCTAAGAAGCAAAGCTAGTTAACCAACGGAATAATCCCTATCTTGCACGAAAAACATCTCGCTGGGTACTTGTATGGTCATTGGCAGAGTGTACCGTACTGGTACTAGTACAGTATGGCAACGATTCAGTTACGGGAGCATTACAACAATTGTCGTGATAACTGAGTACCGTGGTTTTCGTTGAGAGGCTGTCGTAAGCTACTATGTTTTGGCAATATATAGTTTGGCGGTTTTCCCCTGAATCGGTGAGAACCGTCCATCGCACTCTTTGTTCATCACTTTGGGCAATTTCATGGTCTCTGCTCCTCACCAACTTGATCCACGATACGTGAACATTGCACTTAGTGCTGATCAAGAGTATAACTATGGACTCGGCTCAGCAGGTCACAAATCGTAGAATAACTCCCTAATATTCAAACATTTAACTGTTTCATCCTCATATTTTAAAGTTCCTAGAGTGCTGTTACTAAAAGGCTAATATAAAGCAGATCGATATGCTACGACTGGATAACTACTTGTTTGGGAGACGGTTTTACCGAAATTGGTATTCCTACACGAAATATAGAGGCTAGTTACCATCAAGACAGCAAAGCGAACGGCAAATTTACTACCGTTTTCGACGATATTATTTTGCTCTTTAGGGAGGTAGTTGCCTCTCTGCAGTGTCATTTGACCATTGGCCACTCAGGTTTTGCACATTCCACGACAACTATTTGCTGGCAGCACCTACGTTATTGAGAGGGGCGATCACCATAATTTCTGTTGGAGCTCCCCCTTTTGAAATGGGCAAAAGCGCTTGGTTTGCGTGGCTCTGTTGCTGTCTGTCTGAATGTTTGGAGTTGCTTATAAAGTCTCTAGCTGTGTCTCGTATAAGGTACCGAACTATCTTTTCTTTTCGCTTTTACATCATCGCGAAATAGCAATTCACCTGCCTAAACCACGGCATCGACAGAGCGCAGTAGCTCTCCTGTCGTTAGTCAGCCCTTCCTTTCGGCGAACTACAATTACCTCTTCTGATGCTAGCATTGCCGGACCGCAATGATAATCTTCCCTCGCTTGTTCTTTGGCCTCGAAAGCTGACGAAGGTCGCAGCGGGATGATAACTCGAGTAAGCGCGTAGGCGCCTAATCGTACGAGCACTTTCAATTCGTGTCTGATACTTGTCCCAGGCAAGAAGTATCCGGAAACAGGGGTTCGCAAAATATATAGCAGGGGATCCGTGCGTATCACAAACTTACCACTCGTATTTCCGGATACTTCTTGCCTGGGACAAGTACAGAGACCGTGGCATCGGGATCGGCCGGCTGTGCGAGCGAGCAACTCCTCATGGTTTCGCGAATGGAAGATACATTTTGGGCGGTAGTGCTTCTGCACTGCAGCTGCAAGACGCATGGAGAGTTAAGCGTAAGTTAGTGTGAGAGGGGAGAGGGATGGAAAGCATATGGAGTCACAGAACTCCCGCCGCGGAATCCCGGGTATAGGAAGGTCACCTAAGCTTTTGGCTGTTCTCTCTATTATTATTCGTGGGGCATGTCTGACGAAAGAGTGGGGCGAGGGGAGGTTCGTCAGCAGGCCTAGATTATAATAAGCTCGATGCTAGCATTTTGGACCGTGTTCTAGTTCCTCTTTGTCTCTGCGTGACTGCGCACTCGTGGGAGGGAAGCCTGTTCAGATGGGGGGAGAGAAACGAATCCAAAAGTACTATTTTTGCGATGTTTTTTTTTCCATAGAAACTGCAGAAATTCGCAAAGCTCGACCCAGGATGTGACAAGCACGAGCCAGGGGAACAGCAGCTCGGCACAGGGCTTGGCTGAATGACGTCTCATGTAGCACGAACAAAGTATCTCAACCATAGCAAAGGTATTTTTTGCTATCCTTCAGAATGGCATACAATAAATGATTTAATGACTTGGAAAGTAGTATGTCGATAAGGACTCTGGCATTGCGGTCGTTGGGCGGTCGTGCTCGGTAAACCGTTGACACATCAAGGTACTATCGACATTTGTAGTTATTATTTGTCCCAAGCAACAAGTATTCGGAAATACGAGTGGTGAATTTGTGATGCGCACGGATTTTTTGGCATAAATTGTGCGAATCCCTGTTTCCAGATATTTCTTGCCTGGGACAAGTATAACTTTTCACCAATCATAGATTCTTGCGAGCCGGAGGCCCCCGCTGGGACTGGATTTATATCTCCTCGTGCTTTCGTTCGGATAGAGGAGGCGGGGAAGAGCGTGCTCGGGTGTCCATGGGAATCGGGGACACAACCCCTGTCTCCGTAAATATTTGTATGGGATAAGCAAAAATAATTCACCAATTTTTGCTAACACACCCGAGTACTGTGGGTTGTCAAAAATGACACCGCTCGGTCAAGGTTCTAGAGCTCTGGGGGAAGGACCCTTTATCTGAGCTGAAAGATTTTAGCCGGCCGGATGGGAGTGTGAGCCAATCCCAACTTGCCTCTGATATCCTCCGGCAATTTATGCTCAAAGTCAACCTCGCCGGACGCCCCCACCAACGTCATTGGGAGAACGGGAAACAGGAGAAAGAAAACACCAACTCTTTAATCGAAAAGTAAGCTTAATGACAATTGAGTTTGGCTTCACGTGCTTCGTCCTCGATTCTCTCACCTGACCAGTGATTCATCGAATCAAGGCTGGTGAATAACATGGAGCTTGGGCTTTCGTATTGATAAGCTTTGTTAAGCCGTGAGATAAGACGGGCTCGCAGTGTGTGGGGCGACACTTGGCTCGGGGGGTGAGGTGGGGTGGTATATATCCCACTCATCGTCCCTTTTTGATAAGTTTGGATTCCCTGAGGCATCACCGAAATGACGTCGGACGCGGATCAGCAGAATCAAGTCAATTCCCTGATTTCAGTTGGCTTTTGAAGGGCTGATACTGATCCTAGGCAACCATGGGCACCGAACGAGTCAACCTTAGCCCACTGCGCTACATCGCATCGCAAGAGCGAGAGCGAGAGACTAAGGCATGTACGATGCGCACCGGGCCGATAGAACAACCGATGGCGCGAGGCTTCCTTTCCCCCGGCCCCCTCGAAGGTTGGATAAGGAGCAACAGCAGCAGATAACGTGTGGTCTGGAAGGATGGAGCTAGCAGCCGACAGGTGGTAGCGCCGAATTTGAACATTACGAATCTGGGCTCCGAAGATAATTTGCACTTGACGATGCTCGTTTCCCCACGGGGCATGGGGGGAATATTCTGGGGAACAATTCGTGCTTCTTCACTTCATTATCTCTTCGTCTGTATTTGTCGCTTTTTAGTTCCCCAGAATATTCCGAGATTAGGAAAGGTTTGAGTGCCGCAACCGCGGAGATGTTTCCTACTGGTTGGGTCGCAGCAAGGGCTTCGTGAGCAGACTACCTTTGGTAAAGATCTGAGGTTAACCTATGCCATTAACCGTGCTAAAAGCTGCGAAATCTGCACACAGATTATGGGATAAACCGGTTTGGTGTGCGGGATTCATGTTGGGTAGATCTGGATCGTGCCATCCTTGGATTTGGGCGCACGTGAACTCTTCACTATCAGCTTCTAGAACAGGCGGGGAAGGAGCTTGGGGTTATTAGCAAAGGTCATATCCATTCTTCACCCCCGTGCGTCAGATTGCGTGTGGCTATCGATCTGATTGATCTACAGAGTATTTCTCTTTTGGGGATTATGGTTCGTTACCGTGCATTTTTCATTTTTATGATATCGGCCTAGGGGAACACCAGGTTTTGGCATGGATGAACAGTTCACCTGCTCGCGGCCAGCGGTGTTCTGTGTGGCCGGCGACGGCCCAGTAGGCATGCTACCTTTTGAGCGGGTTGTTGTTTATCCTCGTGGGAGGGTTCTCGGATTTGATTGAGAGGCAGAGATGTCCCGTCTGAGTGGAAGAAACTGAGGGGTGCTTGGGTGGTGGGAGAAGGTATAAAGTCTACTGTCAACCGCTTGAATTTCCTCCCTTGCGAGAAAAAAACACCCTTTCCAAATGCAGCACCCCCGGCACATCACTATGTTCTCTTATTGCCGTTCTTCTCCAGATTTCATGCCTCCCCCCACCCCCGTCTTTTCGTCTCCAGAAATACCTGAGTACGACAGCGCAACTTCCGCCATGGAAATCGATTTTGAGCATAGCGGTTCTCAGTCGAGCGCTGATATTTCCTACAACGGGGCGCCAGACAAGGAAAGCAACCAGCCAACGTAAATATTCAAAGCATACTATCCTTACGATGAATATCTTACTTAACAAACAAAACCATATGATAGAGACTGCGATCGGGTTACCAAAACTATGATCGCCGGCTGTGATCTGACCGGGTACCTTCCCCGCCCCGACGCCCAGACGGCCGAATCACCATCGCCCCTTCAGCGCTTTCTAAGAGAAGGCGAGAAAGAAAGCAGAGTCCCGTCACTAGTCCGACACAGTATCCTCCCCAACGCTACAGCCGGACTTTATGAGCCCTCCGCAAGGGCTAATCGGGGTTTGTGGGGGGGGGTTTGTGGGGGGAACTGCTCTGTACTAGTACACGTACGTGATAGAAGAATTAGGCGGAGGCGTCGAGTTAGAAGGGCTTCCTCCGTACACGTCGAAAGCGAACCACTATCAGTGCGCGATAGGCTTGAGAGAGACTTTGGCGAGTATGTCTAGATGTATGGAGTGGTTTGTATGTCCTGACCCCTTGCGGCTAGTGCGTGGCGTCTGCTAATAGGGTATACTATTAAGGCGCAGTGAATATACGAGAGACGACTAAGAAAAACATTTCATTAAATTTTGCTTTCTTATTCTAGTTTATTCCAACTAATCTCTTTTTCTTTGCTTTCCTACATGTATTGAGCGCACCACCGGATGGGCATATATCTCATATTTTTAATTGACGCATTTCACACTCCTACTCACGAATCCAATGAAGGCATAATTATCCGTAGCACAGTACAGTACCGGCGAAGGGTATGCTGGAGTCAAAATCCATCATGGTTAATCACTCGAATCGCGAGAGCCAAAGAGATGGCAAGGTCATACTCTTCTACTATGTGAACGGACCGAGAAGTCTAGGCTTCCTGGAAAGTGGGTCGCTCACGTGATCTACGATACATGCTGTAACCAATGAAATTACTGCTCGTTTCCCCCCCCCCCGATAGATAAAGTGAGGGGGGAAGGACCACTTTATCCAACTAATCGTCGGAACATCTGCCTTTAGATACACTTTCTTTATACAAAAAAACCCCAGCCAACCTAACCTGGGATTTTTCCAACGAGGGCGTTGTATCTTTTGTCTCTTTCCTTTCTTTGCTTTTTCTTTTCTTTCTCCGTTTATTTCTTCCCTCGCTGGCCACCGATACCTACAACTCACTTCTTTCTCGGTCGGTAGATCTCGGTCTTTTTGTTTTGCTGTTGTTCGCACCCTTGCTCGCCTATCGTCTCAGTCTATCACTCGTTTCCCTCACTCTCTCATTCGTGGCTCATGAATAGTGGTTTGGAGAGGGTTTCTTTCCTTTTTTCATTTTTTTTTTCAGGCTACAACGGCACGAGGCGCCGATAAAAGGTATTTGCTTCTGTGCGTGCGCACTACGTGATTGCGAAGTGCTTTCAAAAGGGACTGCTATTGCATGCCTTTTTGCTTGCATCTGGGCATTATGCAACAGCAGTTCTTTTTAAAAAACACATCGACATTGCGAATGCCACGGCACACCATGCAACAACCAGTGAAGTTTTTTTTCTTTCCTGATGGAGTTTCTGTGCACGGCTGGGGGTTGAAAGTTGGTGCGTTTTAGATCGCAGGTAGATGTTGAAATGGCGCGGGAGTATCTTGGGGCGGTAATCGTGTGACCGTAGTTTGTTGGATGGTGGAGAGAAGTGATGAAGGCAGCGGAGTAGAGTTGTCAGGGTGGTATGGGTGGGAAGGAAGCGGGAAGGTTTTGCAGGAAACGATCTCAAATCTAGCGTTGGGCGTTAAGCACTTTCGATACGCTTTGTTTCCTTTAGAGGGGTGGTGGGGTGGGGTTTACTGCACTCTTCATAGAAGGGAATGACAAAAGAAAAAAGTTGGCTAACTCACAGCTTTTCTCCAGATTGAGTGACTGACCGAGGAGGAGTCAGTGACTGAGGTATTTTACTCTAACTATTCACTCGTTCACCTGCTCGTTCGCTTCCTCGCTCAGCATGACTTGTCTCACTCTCGGGTGATAGGCTGTGATGGCTGAACGGGGTGCTGTCAAGGGATTATAGTGGGGATTACGAAGAGTATTTGGTGAATGAAGGTGTGTGAGCAGGCCTTGCGGAGGTGTTTGGAATAAAATAAAATAAAAATAGTCGTCTTTGTTTTGTTTTGTTGCCTGGCTATGCGGTTGGGGGTTTGAGTACTGCATCTGCTGGCACTATCGGTGAGGCTAATCGTGAAATAGATGGGCAAATGGATAGATTGATGGTGAGGATGGTGACGGCGGTGATGGTGCAGGAATACCGTATCTCGACGCATCATACTAGAGCTACCACGACACTTTTGGGGCGTTCTTCTCTGATGCAGAATAATGTTTGGCGAGTGATCTGTTGTGGTGGTAGTCAGAAAAGGAGCTTGAGATCAGCCCATCCATGGATTGAAGGCAGATGGAAGGATGGGGGTCCATAGCACAGCGCACCGCTTGCTAACCACTATAAGAGCCTGCCCGGATACGACAGTTCCACCCCGTTGCCCCATACAAATGGCCGTCTCCCTTTCTGTTCCAAAAACTCTGAATGGGACTGCCGTTTGGCAAACATGGAGCCCATCGACCGTTCCATTCAAAAACAGCCATAACGGAAGGGTTGCCTCATACAAATACCACATAAAAATTATCGGCAACAAGAGTTTCTCTGTAGCAACGAACAGTCGACTGCCGATCCAAACGGGTTTCATGAGGTTCAATCAAATATATTCTTTAACGTGAACAATGGTCGGAGACAACCGTTTCTACAGGCAAAGTGGTCACAAAAACGGAATGGTTGTTTTTCCTTCCGTTTTTGCCAAACAGACTCTAAAAGTTCGACTCTATGGGCGGAAAAAATAAAACAGCAAAAGGGGAGACGAAGGGGGAGGGGGAATAGGGGTGAAGATGAAACTAGGATCAATCGTTTTAGAAACATCGTTTCAAGCAGTCTCACGCCCCATGGGGGCGCAGTAAAGCCCCGCATCAATCATTCGCTCGGTGACTAACCCCACCTTCTCGCCCATTCCCCCGCACTTTTGGCGCTCTCGCCTTCTTTCAAATCCTCAACTACAATACCACTACCATCGTCCTCCCACCACCAACCCGGCTTCTCCCCCATACCCTCCCTCCAGGCCCTCACTTCCCCCCCTCATAACTTCAACCTCCTCATCAGCCTTCTCCGCCTCTCCGCCAATCTCGCTACGTCAAACTCCTCCGCGAAAACCATATCCTCACACTGCTCCCAGAAAAGGCTACTTCACACCGCTCTCTTCCGGCATAAACCGCCGTCAAACCGGCGCTTGCGACCGGACGCCTCGCGCAGGAAGGCCACGTAGCTCCTCAAGGCACGGTGGGTGTCTGCCAATCGCGGGTTTGAGTGGAAGGGCCTTTGTGGGTAGTGTGAGTGCGAGAGGTGGCGGAGAGTGTCGAGATCGCAGAAGACCAAGAGTTTTGGCGAGATAGGAAAATTGTTTCAGGTCGTCGTGGCACTTGTAAAAGAGTCAGGATGCGGGGAGAATGAGGGCAAAGAGGGGGTAAAGGGGGAGGGGGTACATATCCATCCCGATGCATTCTCCGTAAAGCATGTATCACTCCGCGAACCCCCTGCAGAACAACTCGTCTAGCACCTCGGGCCGTACATCCGAGCGCCCAACAAACCCTGCCAAACCCCCCACCGCCCCGCGTTTGAAAAACGGTGTGACGAAGGCTCTACCCCGTCCCGAAAGTACAGTAAGGTTGCCGGAGTCTCCACAGGCTATTTCCTCCAGTTGTGCTTGGACCGCGTGGATTTTCCGCTGCCCATGGAAGAGCCTAGCCATAATTTACCCGGTGCCGAAGTGGGTTTTATATCGAGTGATTCTGGATTTACTATTCGTTGGGTCGTCCAGGAGATTTTGTCGCGGCTGGGTCTCCGCTGTGGGGCTCTTTGTACAGCCTTATTTTGCCTTCGCAGCCTGTGACCAGCGGATGTTCTTATTATATCTTGAGCCAATGTCCAATGCCTTCCGGTCCGGCATTCTGAACGCCTTCTCTGGAGGTCGGAGAGTTGATATGTAGGTTGGGTGGGGGGGCCGTTGGCTGGCGTAGACGCATGATAATGGGCAGGTGGCGAAGGAGTATGTGGAGGAGCGCTAGGAGGAGGGTGACTGAGGTGGGAGGGTTTGGGTGGGTGAGGAAGCCCTAGCCCTCTTGTTTAAAATTGGTAGTTGCCCCACCCACTGTCTCTTGCGAAAGGCCCCTCCTCCAGAGTTTACAATTTTTCTTTTCATGTTCTCCCCCGAGCGGTTGGTTCCGCTCGGGCGTGGTAATTATTTTCTTGGAGGGCTGCTGCACCATCGCACCGGCAGCGACACCGCGCTCGTGCTTAGGAGCTGGGCCCCCCGGGGATGCTTGACGCCGCCATGGAATTAGCGAGAGACGGGTGGCGGTGGTGGTCACTTAGAGTCGGCAAAGTCACTGGGATTCAAAGCTTGGCTGCCGATGAGTCTGCCTCGGCCTAAACAAAACTATCGATGCCCTGTCGCCAAGTCCCGCAATATTGTGAACAAGGCCGTTGGTACATACCTTAAGCTGCAAGGCTGTGAAGGTGAGGCTGTCAGGACAACTATGATGGCTTATGCGAAGAACGATCATTGGTACCGATAACCCTTGAACCTATGCAACATAGCCGCAGTGGCCGAGTCACCCACCCGGGAGCGGTAGCCAACGTTTTGCCGTCAATTCTGCGAATTCGGCGGTATGATGCTTCGCTAATCTGCGAGTGATATTAAATGATCTAAACCCAAACAACCTATAATACACCTAGCCAACCTATGCTATACACCGCCGTAGAATTGCTATTCGCGCTGTCCTTTGGATTTGGCCTAGGGCATAGATCAAAACCTGTTTATATCCCTTCCCATCACCCAATTTGTGAACCTACAGAACACAGTCAGTTCAACCTACTCTCACATACCCACACGTGAAACCTAGCGGGGAAAGGGTTCAAGATCTTACCAAAGAGTGGGTATCAAGATTCTATTCCTCCAGCTAACGCTTTTAGTCATGTAAGCTGTCCTCCAGAGAATCCATGCCATGCGTCTACGGCGCCAAATGTTAGCCGAGCAGACTCAACATCAGACAGTTGTCTCCCCCCATGCGATAACTAGCATGCGGTGTAATGCGAATCATACGTACCCCTTAAGCTCTGCGCTGCCGGTTTGTGTTATAGCCCTCCAACCACCGAGATATGCCATTATTCCAAGACTTTTGAATCTGAACTTTTTTTCACCTTGTAGCTTAACAGGCCCGGGTTTCCCTTGTGCAGCCTTTCGAACCGCAGCCTTGTTCAGGGTCTTC
Organism: Tuber microsphaerosporum; assembly: GCA_003521225.1. Taxonomy (NCBI): domain Eukaryota; kingdom Fungi; phylum Ascomycota; class Pezizomycetes; order Pezizales; family Tuberaceae; genus Tuber; species Tuber microsphaerosporum. Next base: position 39,693 of record QOVD01000050.1, on the reverse strand, counting down.
CCGAGCCAGATCGCTTGTTGATTCGCTACCTGTGCTGTAGCGGGTAATTCCTGATCGCCAATGATGGCGCAGTCTCCTATTGCAAATACGTCGTCCAATGGGCAGGAAGCGCTACTTTTTTCGCCCATAGACCGGGCTCGTAGGTGATCGTCCACGACGATTTTGGAGCTTCGCTCATCCAGATAGAGTCTGCCCTTTAGTGCTTTTGTGAGGAATGGGTTGGGCGCCAGGCCTGTGCTCCAGACAACGCAGCCAACCGGAACTTCGCCGTCTTCTTGTGTGTGGACTGCTTCGGAAGTTACCTTGTGCACGTGGTGGCTTGTCTTTATTGAGATTTTCTGTCGCGAGAATACCTTTTCGGCGTATTTGGCTAGGGAGGCGTCGAACATGGAAAGGATTCTTGGAGCTACATCGTATACTGTGATGCGGTGGTACTTCACGAGTGATGGATATAGCTTTGTGAGATCGTCTGATAAGAGATCGTGTAATTCAGCGGAGAATTCAATTCCAGTAGCTATATCTCGTTTAGCGAATCTCGTGATTGATAGGCACAGGATGAACTCACGTCCGCCCCCGACAACGGCGAAATGTAGAAGTTGTTTCTTTCGTGCCTCGCTTGCGGTTGGTAAAGCTGCTTCTTCGAAACCTATTGGGTAGTTTTAGTAAGCAATCCCCCCCTAAGCCACGGGCGATTTGCGAGTGCTCACATTCCAGTATCCTCCTCCGAATAGCCCGAGCATCCGTCACATCTTTCAGGAAAAACGCATGGTCCTTAACCCCTTCGACCCCGAAAGTCTGACTGAAAGCTCCCACGGCAACAACAACCTTATCCCATCTCACCTCAAACTTCTTTCCATCACCGATGATACTCCCCACCTTATCCTTGCTCTGCACAGCGCCTTCGACTACAATCGTCTTCTCCGAAAAATCAATCTGCTCTGCCCAAGCGCGAATAACTTCGATGCCAGGGCGGGAACGCGAATGTTCCATCGCCTGCCGGAATTCCAGCGTTCCGACCGTGGTAGAGGCGAGCAGCGGAGTGAAGACGAAGTATGTTCTTGGGGTGATGATGAGGGGTTGGTAGTGCTTCAGGTCGAGTTGTCGGGCAAGCCCAAAGCCACCCCATCCGGAGCCAAGTATTACAACGCGCTCTCGGCCTATAAACTGTCAGCCATGATACCCTGTCACAATAAAATTGTATTTGTATGATGGTTGGCTCAGGGACTCCCATACTCCCTTTCTTCTCGTCTAACTCTTGCAGCGAGAAATTTCTTCGCTGGATTATGCTCCCCCCGCCAATTGCTACCCGCCGACTCGCTCTCCGAACAAGGATACCCCTTCGCAATATTGTCGCCATACTATGGAGGTAATCGGTGACACACAGGTTAATATAGCAGGGTAACTTCCCTCAAAATTGAGACGAAAAATGGTCGCTGCGGTAGCAAAGTTCAAAGCTACCTGATGAAGAATTGATTGATAAAAAAAAAGAATAGCGGAGGACCGACGTCACTTTGTAGTTGATGATGTCGGGAAATCGTTGTGCCGTGGGTTAGGTTTTGGATTATAAATTGGGACCTAGTCTTCGGGATGATCACTTACTCGAGTACCTGTGGGTCCGGGGCCAGGGTAAGCAGGATGAAGACATAAAGGATTGTATTTTGTATTTTAGGGATAATGGTGAATTGGTAATTGAGGAATGGCGACTTGAGTGCATCCTTCATATGCTACGGGCTCCAGTCTGGGTGGGTGGAGGGCTCAGGGCGGCGGATCAGTTACCACAAATTCTCGAGGGGTAGAGTACTCGAGTATCCTCCTTCAAGCCCATACCAAGAAGTTCACAGCAATACCAGTATGCCGGTGGGTACATTGATATAAATTAAACAATTTATGCTGCCTATTTTCTGGGCACTTTAGAGCATAGTATCACCTTGAATATATCCTTCCATTTCCACCTTTCCATAAATTGGTCCAAAAGCTTAATTCAACCCCCAATCACTCGTCCCAAGAGAACCGATAAGGTGCAAAGCACACTCCATTCCACACACCCGCAGGTGCCCATCTCATCGATTCCGCATCCGGCCGCCTGTCTGCGCGAGGCATGACATGCGGCACAAAGGTTTTTTTTTCACACTTTCCCTTTCCCACCACTGCCACATATATTAGTCTCTCCGACGATAAACGTATCAGTCAGCCAGGCAAGCGGGTGGGAATGAAGTGCAGGAATTTTGTTATCACGATCGGGAGAGATCCAATCAGGGTTTTGAGATTTTTTTAGAAAAAGAAGGTTGATGCTGTATGGCAGTGAGTTAGGAGGTTGGTGGGGTAGGGGTATTGTAATGGTGCACCGAGGGCCTAGAACCGTCATGATTTCTCAATGTTAGTAGTGTTACCGTAAGGGGATGTCGGAGTCGAGGACTGCCCAAATGGGAGGGGTTGGTTAACTGCAAACCCTAGCGATCTGTTATATGCTAACGAGACTTATCATCGCTGGAGTTGGAGTTGGTTTTTGATTTGGAACCACAAGTAGATTCAAGTATTCTCCTAGAGAGCACCACCGTAGAAACCTGGAACGATAATGAAGCAATAAGGGACAAGTACCCGGGAGGATGTTTCCTACAAGACAAGGATAGTTGTGTACAAGTAAAGCACTGAAAGAGAGACATGTTCTCAGCTCAGGCGTCATGGGTTGGTTTTGTCACAAGATGCCCATACAAACGCTACCAACTGTAATGGTGTAATGTGGCTAGCTTGAATTAGAGCGACACTAGCCGCCAATCCCCCTTTCTTGGAGGGGCGCTGGGGTAATTTTATTACCCGGCGCAAGTCAGGCACTGCGGGGGGCTCAAATTACGATTTGGGTTGTGTCAAAGAGTTGTTGAGGCATCCACCTGTAGCCCCACCCCCACCAGTTTCTCCTCGCAAATCGCCTACAATAAAGAAGCTAAGCTGGAGCCACAAAGGGGATCACGTTTTATCACTCGATATCGTGACCCCGTGTGCCAAACCTAGCACGTATGATATCCATTGTTGAAGGCGCGTTGCGGCATAACGCGTAATAAGTCCACCAGGTGGAGGTAGTGTTTCCGCGTCGCTCTGCTTTGCAGATTGCTAGAGCACAACTCGGAATGGAACCCGAACCTGCGGCAGAGCCTGCTGTGAAAGATATAAATTCTTGTTAGAAAAATAAAAAAATACAACCCCCTGCCCTGGGTAACCCTCCCCCTCTAAAAACTCCTTCTCTATTCCCTAAACACGTCCTCCCATTTGCGATTACTCCCACGTCATTGTTACTCCCATGGTCTGAAAGGTCCTATACTTCATTAGCTTTTGTAGAGTGGAAGGGTTTCCCCTGGGCGGAAACACACCTTTAGGTCTCGCTGGCGCTTCTTGCGGTGTTTCGGGAGTACTAGGGACTATGAACAAATTTAGTGACAACAGTGGCGAACATTCTTAGCTATGGAGATATCACCTTTGCTATCTGCCGCCGATGATTCCCCGCCTTCTTCGGGTGGTGGATTGCCGTTATTTAGTCCTACGAGAGCTACGTTTTAGTAAGGGTAGAAAATAGGTCGATACATGAAGAAAAACACACCTCTTGTTCTCCGACTTTTTCTTCGTGCTAATGATTTCCAGGCTCGCGCCATTCTCCAGCTCGCATACTTTTGGGAGGCAAACTGCGGATACCTCGTTGACATCCATGCGTAGAGTTCATCTTCTGCAGGTCGCTTGATTTCGTCTGGGATCCGACTGTATGTGCGATCTTGTCCGCCCAAATTATATTTTTCGTAGAGATTCCTCGCTTCTGCCTGTGTTCGATCGCCTCGTTAGGGGATTAGTTAGCCATCTATAGGTGACATTTCGATGAGAAAGTTTCCCATCCAGTTCTCTCTCTTCCCCCCCCCCTTTCCTCGCTGGAGTTTTGCCTCTCTTACCTTTATCTCATCTCCGGCTCTTTTGCCAATTCCCATGGCTTCGTCGACATCCCGTGGCTGTTCCGAATGTTCTGCGAGTATCTTCTCAACATCTTCATCTGATATTCCTGTCATGGGCTATAGGTTTCCTTCTGAAAAATACAAGTGAGCTCGGGGTAGCCCTAGGTGAATTAAACAATGTGGATCAAGTGGGTCGGGCCGAAAAAACAAGGTCTATCGTTCCATAAGCAGCGGGCGGTGCGATAGGTATTTATAAATACATCTATTAATAGACGTCTTCAACTGCAGGTTTCAGCCTCTACCACCGTAAGCGCTTAGCAGCAAGCATTGGTGGCCTTGGTTCAGGTTGAAGAGAGCTGAAATGGTTCAAGGAATGGCTTCTGTGCAGTGACACTGGTGGTGAGGAGGTAAGACCTCGCTCAGTAAACTAAAAAGATACACATCCTATGGTAAGCCAATAGATCCTTGGATGTCAAGCTACTGAGCACTAACCTAACCACAGGAGTGCTTAGTTTCAGGAGAAGGATCGAAAGGCCTTGCCCTTTTCTGCGCAGAGAGCCGTGGTGCACAGCAAACAATTTTTTTCCACACCATCCTAATTGAAAGATAATGCCTTCCCTTCAGATTGCACCGCACAACAGCAGGTCCGAAAAAAGGCCTATGAACTAGGGAATGTATGAGACGATCCCGGGGTCATAGGGTATCACTCACTAAAATGATAAGAGCTGAGAGTTTTATTAGTCTATTGTTACTTGTGAGCTCAGCCATGGCCATGTTCTCGAAAATATGAACAAAATATACAGATTATCGTGTAACGTAAAAGCTCTTGAAATCCACTATCAGAATATTAGCCGAACTCGGCTAGCGAGCCCACAATAGGTTAAGTTTGGCAGGTTAAGAGAATTACGGATACCGGTTAATGGGATCCAGCGCATCCAGTGGGGTACTTTTATACCGCATTGGGAAGCACGAGTCCTTCCTAGGAATTTTTGTCTCTGAATCTAGAGGCTGTAGGGCAGGGTTGGCGGAGATGGCGGATTTCAAGAATTTGTACAAGTACTGTGTTGTATGATTTGCTTCCGGATCAGTGCTGAGCCGACCGCCGCCTATCACCCGGGCCACCCACACCCCTCTTGTGCTTCCTCGAGCGTATTTTTTTGGCTGTGTCTATGATGCAGAAGATTTTTTTTGTGGAACGGAATCTGTTGGAGCGATCACTACCCCCGCATGATGCATTGCGGGATGCGGCAATAGGCGATCTATAGTTGCACAAGATCACAGAAGCCAAGTGTAGTATTCTTTCTCTCTAGCTTTTTTTTCCTCTCTCTCTCTGCACTTTACTTTTTGTATCCATTGAGAAAGAGAAAGAGAGGAAGGAAAGGAAAAAAAAGCTGTGTAGATTTCCTATGGTTACAGTATATCAGTTCTCAATCTTGAAAGGGGGGAAGCAGAAAAAATAACACCCTAGAGGCCCCACTCTATCTGGGGGATGTTCTCACATTCTGGCGCCGCATCTTGGCTCGGTGTGCCAATCAAATTATTTCTTTAGTAAACTTATGATTGGCAAAAAACATTTTTCGCATATCGGCACTCAAGGAGCAAGCGCATCCTCTTGGTGACCGGGGGCGCCCGGCTCCATGTTGTATACAAGTAAGCCTCCTTGATTGGAATAAGTCTCAGCCAACTCATCGTATTTCAATTGGGAGCTCACTCGCCAGTGCCTTTATTGCCTCAAGTGCCAACAAGTTTCTTTTTTGTTGTCCTTTGATACCAGAGATGAGGTGTGGCAGGTCGATCCGCTGCGGGTAACACAGGACCTGTCAGGTGATTTGCTCTTGGAGATTTGTAGGCTGGTACTCGAGTACGAGTAGAAGCACGGTCTGGGCTTCTATCGGAACGATTGGTAGTTGCGGGGATGAATTACCCGCAGGAGAAGACCTTCGGACCAACAAAACCAGGGATTTGGTTGCGACGCCTCAACCATAAGTTGGGTCCAGCAATCTTTATTTCATCCTCCCCAACCCTACAGTTCTTGGTTTTAAGGGATTGATTAAGGAGAATACTTGTTACGGTAACAAGCAAAAGATAGCAAGAGAATGCCCAGTACCCCAGACCCCCGGCTCTAAGTCCTCAATTAGCAAAAAGTGCGAAACTAGTGTTTGTTTGTTTCTCAGCTCGATCTTCAAAATCCCACTTGAGTCAGAGCCAGTAGCACCAATACACATAAAGGAGCCGATAACCCCCGGATTAGTGCTAGCAATAATATATGGATCAAATTATTTCTATGATTTTGGATGTTTGCGAACCAGCTTCTGTTCCACCCCATTACCAGCGCTGTGGTACCAGGGAGGAGTTTTTTTTTCTTCTGTTAACGCACCAACCCGAATTTCGCGTACCTGACTTGGACCTGGCACTAATTTGGGAACGGCAAGGAACACTACCGAGCATGTGAGTGACACATCGTGATGAATTTTTCACGCCCACCGACTTCCATAACGTGCCGGTATGGTGTTCGTTTTCCGCAGATCTTCCGCTCGTCCATCTTGTCGGACCCGGGCACGCAATCCGCACTTGCCTCGAGACTTCCTATGTCATGTTATGGCACCCATTTGGCCACCCTATCGAGCAGCAAGAAATCACATTGTTTGGTAGTATGCCTCTGTTTCTGCAAGCTCATTATGCTAGCCTAAGCCATGTGAAATATTTGCATGAGGTGAGACACCATTGATCAAACATTGAGATTTTGGGGGTCGATCCAAACAGCGCGGAAGTGGGGAGAAGTGGGAATTGGTGGGATAGGTTGACATCGAATGTGTTTGTGGAAGCGGGACATACGTGTATCATCTAACTCAAGTGATGAGAAGCGCTGCCATCGCAGCATATCCAGAAATTAAGGTAAGCGATTGCTCACCCCCCCTTCGCTGTCTACCCGGGGGGGTTTGTTAGGAATCGGAAAACATAACTTTTTTCTCCGTAGAGATTTGTATGGGATCGGCAGAAATAGTTTTCCGGTTTTACTGACTCTCCCAGTGCCGTGGGGTGGAGATAGGGTGTCCTGATAACTTGATATTCCCCTTTCCTGCGTTCCCTCCCGGGTTTTGCTTTTTCCCTACATCTATCTCTCTTTCTCTTTTTCTATATTTCCTCACCGACTTAGGATCGACCGATATCCTTTCAATCTGGTGTATCGATCCTTGAAGTTGGCCAGGCTTCGACCTGAAGACTTTGAGATTCACCGAACGTGCCGGTATTTCGCAGCTTCTAACTCATGAATAGCAGTCGAGATTTCGGTGGGAGCAGTGCTTATCATCAACAAACACGATGTCGAATCATAGTATTAGACGTATGTTGCATCTCACGGCACTCCGCAAGCTTTGACAAATGAGAATTTGAATACTCACTAACGCAATACCCTGGTGAATTGATATGAGCCAGGCATAGCCCGAGAGGGATGTTCCTTTTGACACTATATCACATCGATGAGATCAAGATAAAATATTTCCGGTATTTGGCATGGGGCCGGGCTGGTCCTAGGGCTCCTACTAGACATGGTTCCTTGAAACTGATCAAGGATCGAAGAACATAAGCTGAAATGTGGGGAACTATGCATAAGAGATTTCAGTGTGTCCCCGATGGGTAATGCTGGAGCTAGGGTGCTGCTGGCGTCAACACCATGGCTCTAGTGACACAACCTTCGCCCGGATGCATGAGGGACTGGTTGGGCTGAGGGAAGACATGAGGTCTGAAATAGACCCTATCACATCCGAGACTAATACTGCACGAGTAGATTGAACAAGTCCTGTACACGGAATACGACTGCATTGCTTGCGAGCCTGTCCACGATGACACTGGTTCCAGAGATTGGGTGCTTGTAGCTGCACGCTCTCCGCCAAAAGTGAGATTTTGTTTCTACTTTCTTTTCTGCATCATGCACTTCTTGCCCAGGAGATGCTGTTTCTTACTGAGGCCAAGTTCTACTGGAGATATTTGTGCCTAAATCCATGCATGCAGGAATTGACTTTGGCATAGATGTAAGCCTATGTGGTCGTCCATGACTTGGTTTGGTGTTCGGTGGCTTCTACCATAGATACACAATAGGTCCGCTCACTGCCGGCGTGAGCTTAGTTTGCTGACATCGGCAGTCTTCGCTTGTCTTATCTTATCGTACACATGTTCCAAGAAGGCGAGAAATCATTTTTTCGCGAGGTAGAGAATCAGGAGTTTCAGTCGCGCTCGAAATACTCAGCACGATCTACGTGCTCCCATGGACCGGCAACTGCTCGAGTAAACGATTGATCGTCGAAGCTCGGTTGTCAAGTGGGCAAGGATTATAATAAGGCGGAGATGCATGTTAGGTTTTCACTTGGCCGACACAATAATGGCGAACCTTGTCCCGAGCCAACTCACCGCCCTTCTCTACCACAACTATATTCAAGAATCGCATATTTTTAGACCATTATCTTTAGGGGATTGACTCTCGCCATGTAAAAATTGACAAAATGAACAAGCATGTGTATCGGACATGTCCGCGGGCGCTTTGAACAACAGCCGGCCGCATTCAGGGCGTCAACACCCACTTTCTTCTTCGGTATCGTACCAGTTTCCTGACCGCTGATACTTGTTAAACCCTTACTGGTGCTATATGCTTGCTGCCAGAGGAGTCACCAACAATCACTCGAAGAACCCCAACCCCTGTCATGCACAACACATAGCGACATGGTAAAAGTGCGCACCCGATCGCTCGCGGTCCATGGGCGATACTGGTGGGGCAAGATCAGTGGGACTTATGGATTAGGTTCCGAATTGGACGCGTGCTTGAGCCTCTTCGAATCTAGAACTGGTCCACTTATACATGGAGGGCTAGGAAAGCGTCGGGTGCTTCAATCAGCGAACACGGTCTCCGGGACAAATCGAGTTAGTCTCTAAAGAGTCCTTATTGCCCGGCGAGACGCACAGGGATGTCGCCTAGGAACACTACCGTATTGCCTTGATTCAGACTGATGTGCAGCAATCATAAGTTCCCATGGGTCGAAGCTTCGCTAGTATTCAAATCACGTCGGCGTAAAGCACAATATTCCAGGGAAAACATTTGAACAAGCTGCGCCAAGCCAAAAGGTCCATGGACTTAGGTGGCAGTTACCAGAAAATAGGCCTAGCTGCAGGAATAGGTTTGCGCAACAAGCTAGCTGGGCGGCCGGGTGACAGCAGAGTGGTTACTATCCGCTCGTGGGGGAAATGTTTTCCCTAGAGCCTGTCCCAGTATCGGAAAATATATACTCGTCTTTGCCAAGAATGCCTCCGTGAGCCTAACATTTGGTGAGGACTCCAACAAAATGTCAGCTGGAGAGGCATTCTTGGCAAAGACGAGCGGGTAAATAGTCGAAGAGTACTAGTATGTTGTCGCTACTGACTCCTTGTTGTGCAGCGTCAAATTTCTTCAGGCCTGAAAAACCCTCCTCTGCACCGCTCCCGGGTTTTGCCACCCACCTGAGTGCCCAGGACTTTTAAGTTAACTCAAAATAACCTGGTTTCCTACCGCCTAAGTCTCCTCGCCCGAACCCTCTATTATACCAAACGCAAATACTTCGTCAAAAATACTCGTCCATACCCAAACTTTGACATATAGCTGTATGTCACGCTATATGTCACCCGCCACATTCAGCTGGTTATAATACAGTACAAGTACATCCGTTCAGCTACAATACTCTAGAAAATTGAGTAGCTGTAGCGCCCACCAAGTTCTGTTCGTTGGGGGCGGCCCCGCCCATCCAGGTAATTTAATCTGCATCCCTCATCGCCAATCACCGCACTGTACAGTCTACCTCGTGCCGAATCAACGCTGAGACTATTGCCGCAACCAAGAACCATTGACACCATTTTGCCACCGTCGGTACCTCGGAATTTTCGGCGCTGGGAGCACGCACCAGATAATTTGCCGTCCGTGCCGCAGTAAGCCTATGGTAACTCTTCAGGGCTTAGTTCCCGTGCTGTACCCTCAAGGGCGATGGAGTGCACTGAATCCTCCAATAAAATCAAAAAAAATAATATTGAGTGAATTTAACAGGCTAATACAAATAGCGTGAGGCTCAGTATATTCACTATCTCTGTCAGGCCTCTAGAGAAGGAATGTCGTTTACCCGACGCGGTATAGCGTGAGCGAGCTGGACCCGCGGGATCTCATCAGCGTGTTGGTAATTTCGTCAACTTGCTCAACTAAGCCTATCGTATTATATTTTAGTCTTGTTGCTTATCTGATAGTAGATTGCAGTATGAGTAAATACTGGTATGGCAGCGCACTTCGCTCAAGATTATCCCTCGGCGAACCATTTCTCCAAGGCATTAATAGCACTTGTCGTGCACAGTACCACAAAGCATTCCGACCACCGACATACGGCAGATAGCACAAAAAAGTATAAAACCCCACTTCTGACTGTCTCCCCTTCCACTCTCCTTCCTCTCTCCTCGGTAGTTTACCGAAAAAAAATAAAAAATGCTGGAGATAGATCACCTGAAATCCTCGGAAAAGGAGAAGGAAAAAGAAAAAAGAAAAAAAAAGAGAGGTAGGTTGAGGGAGAGAGAGGGGGATCGACTTTTACATGTCTCATGCCTTCATATATCATACCAGTACCAGTGGTCGACCGGACAGTACCGTACCGCACACACTAGCAAAGTAGCACAAGCACAAGCACAACCTAACTCAACCCACCTCGACTCAACCCGATTTATCATCACTTCCTTACAGGCTGTCGATTCGCCGACCCTTTAACTTTCTCTATTCGTTTATTTTTTCCCCAGCGCCACAGTAGGGTTTTAGATTGGTTCTCGAACTGAGAGAAGTAGACTTCATCACGGCTAAAAGAAGAGTGAATTGTGGGAAGTTGCGTTTTTGGGGTAGAAAAAAAAGTATCTTCAAGAAATTTCGGCACTGAAGGCCTTTTCGAAATCGATGATACTGCATACTATTTCACAAACCCTACTCAAGTATCGTCTCGGTGGTGTCCCGCGAGCGAGCGGGAGAGATCGAACTGGGCCGGACCAAACGAAGCCGAATGGGGCCGAACGGAATAAGAAGTGGGAATGAGTCGTAAACAGGCGATACTCACGTCTGAGTAAATGCGAGTACAGGGTTACCTGCCGAGATCTAGGCATTGAATTGATAGGGTGAAAGTGCTGTGCCGTGCCGTGTCGTGTGGCACTTTATAGTACAGCATCGGACTGCAAGAGGAGAGGGAAGGAAAATGGGAGTCCCGTACGGGTACTACTGTCGGTAGGTAAGCTAAGCAAGGAGATGCGATGTGCCGTCCGGATGCGTTCTTTCTAAGAGTGGCTGTGTGCGGGGGCATATAATGGGTACGGCATTATCGGGGAGGTTCTCGGCGTCATAGGTGGTGGAAGGGTGGATGAGATGGTTGGGTTACCGATGGCTAGCCGGTCAGCGATAGATCGATGGATATCATATCGTGGATCGATTACATTGCAAGCTGTGGTATCGCTTAACGACTGTATAGCACTCGGTATAATCCTTCCCCTTCCTTTGATTTCGTAGCTTTTGCGATCTGGGCTTTATACTGCACCGTAGGAAGAAATGTCTTTCTTAAGGTCTCTAACGGACTGCTCGGAAGTCACAAAAATGGTAAACTATTTCTGTGGTCTGCGACCTGTTCTACACTCTCTTGTCTCCAAAAAAGAAAAGAAGAAACTCCCGACCCGCGGTATCCTTCTCCGGTGCAAGTTTGTGCGCTTAAAAGCTGTGAAATTCGGCATCAAAACGAAAGGATTGAAATGAAATAAACCAGACAAAATAGAAAAAAACAGCATAACCAGAAACACCCGTCTGCTCTAGAATTCCTGGAGAATAGAATAACAAAGGAAAACCGCAAAAATAAACCTAAATGGAAAAAGAAAAAAGAAAAGATCACAATCACAGATCATCACTCGTCCTTCATTCAGGCATTCCTTCGGGACATCTCAAACTTACCAGTTCATCAAAAAAGCCATTACCGTAACGCGTAATAGCAACCTTAGAATTCATAAAAACGCCCACATAATGCCCATGGCTCCACCGCACCTGTACGCACGCACGACAGCAATTCTATCAGCGAAAAAAAACAACCTCTTCCCTTCCCCCCCCAACTCCCCATTTTTGGTGGTGGATCATGATCAACACGTACGCTCCAATCGTGAGTGCCGCGGGTACCTGCATCTCCGGCTTCCTGTTAAGGACCCACCCCCCCACGGCTGATATGCCAAGCGAGATTAAGGTTGCGCAGATTTTAGCCGTGCGCGAGAGTGTTAGGGTGGGGGATGGTGGCAATGGCTTAGGTAATTAGTCTTAGCTTTTTGTTTTTCGGTTTATGCGGGGGGACGGTGGTGTGGGTTTAAAGAAAAAGATACCTCTTTGGGTATTGATTCGGGAGCGGTAGGTTTTTGCTCCTCCACTATCGGCTCGCTTTGCTCTTCTGGTGGTGGGTGTTCACGGGGCTGTGGCTGCGATCGTGGTGGTGACTGTGATTGCGATCGCGCTGGCTGCGGCGGAGCAGCTGTAACTGGAGAGTTTGGCTTTGGCGTCTTTCGTAAAGATATTAGGTCCCCTCGGCTCTCGAGAAACCTGCCCTCGAGCTCAACTAAGGGTCTCTCGCTGTCAAGCCATTTCCTGTATGCCGTTATTTCGTCTTCACGTGCTGCCTCTAGAGTATCTGCGACATCTGCAAAGTTTTTCAATGCGGTGTCTGTGCGTGGTTAGCTTAACGGGTTTTGTTACGGAAGGGTGACTCACTGTACTCCCTGAGCTTCCAGGCGACAGCGCCCATGACCTGTATTCTCTTTGCCCCACCGCCGCTTCCGGCGCGCCGTGAGCGCAGTCCAAGTCCAGCATTGGAAAGATATTCGGCGGTATCTAATTCCGCAAGGATTGATTCTAATTCCGAGATTTCGTCTTGCAAATGTAAAAGCACTAGATGGTTCAATGTTGAAAAGCGACGGTAGAGCGCGAGTGACGGGTGATTAGTGAGTGTTTGAGCCACGTGTGGGTAACCTGTTCTGCGAAACGGGGGAGGAGAGCCACGCCGTGGTTTCTGAGAAGTTTGAGAAGTCTGAGGTTGCGGTATATCCGGAGGAGGTGCTGAGTTAGTCTATTAGTAGGGAAGAGAAAACTGGGGAGTAGCCTTTGTACCCAACGGCGGTGTCTTCCTCCGGAACTTAGTTTCTACCGATGACGTTCTCTTACCCTCTAACTCACTCTCACCGCCTGCTCTGCTCTTGCCTTTTCCCTTTTCCCTCCCCTCTCTCTTTTCATCTTCAGTTTGATCGTCATCTGATCCTGAATATGGCTCGCCATCTTCCGAATCGTCTTCACTACTAATCAAGATTTGTGGAATATCCTGACGGCCTTGCTCATAGTACTCGCTATTTAGCCCTTTGGGACCCATTCTTGTACCCTCAATTCTCATCGGCCCCGAGGCCCATGGCCCATTGTAAGACCCTTCAAAATCTACTCTCTGTCGTTGATAAGGCGTTCCTATGGATTGCGGTGAAGGAAGGGGAGGAAACGGGAGAGAGGGAGGAGGGACAGGCGGAAAGCTACTATTATAATAGCCATACTGCATGGGCATTCTATATACTGGAGGGTGAGCTACATTAGCATTATAGGGTACTATGCGAGGTGAAGGCTGTCTAGCGCTTTTTGGTGTAGTGGGGTCTTCATGTTCCCCTGACGCCGTGCTAGAATGTGAACCAGAGATGCTAGAACTAGAAGATGCCCTTGGTCTCCTTTTCTTAGCTCGAGGAGAGCTGGAAGACGCATCAGATCGGTTTCTGCGATGAGGTTTTCCCGGCGGTGTTTTCGGCGGGGGAATTGCTGGCGACAATTGTGACTTTTGGTCGGCGCTTGTATTATTTTCTTCAAGGGAAGCCATCATTCGTTCAGTGCAAGAACGGGAGGGGGCGAAGGAACACATAAGTATAACCTTATATGGCAGACAGACGCCACGGCTTTTTCGCTTAGCCTCTGCGCATGCTCGAGATGTTAATTTCCGATGATATCGGATTTGTTCAGGTACCAGCTGAATTTGGGCATGTGCCCATCCAATAGATAACGGTTACCGAGAACGGTGGTTGCTATTGTCAGCTGAAGCGAACCAGGATCCAGCTGAGAAGGCAACCTTAGTGAAAATGGAAGATTAGAGAAAGTTTAAGCAGGAGGAAGTGGAACTTATTTACCCCAGATGCCAGCGAAGGAATTTCAAGAAGAGTCGATAATCCACCACAATCTACGAGCCTGATGCGATATGTTAGTGCGTTGATCTGTGGGTATCTGACTGTTACATCATCCGAAGTCACTCGTATTAGCAAGGCCTTGGAACGAAAATAGGGGTCCGGTAGGCCAACAGGCTGCCCGTATTATGGAAGGTTAGTGCCGCAGCTGGGAGTTCTAACTTCGCACAGGAGAAGGGTGAGAAATTACGTTATTCTCTCGCACCAGGATGTAATATAAGAACAGGTGGTGTGCGCGTCTTGTGGTGCATCACGGTATGGGGGTTCCCGGATTGTGTTAGCTGGAGCTCGTTCGCAGTCACGATCGTCGAAAATCAACAGGTCGCAAAGAGATAGATCGTGTGATTTCTTTGAGACAACATATCACGGATCTGTTCTCCGGAAGATAGATGGTGGGAACTTATGGAACCGGTGGGGAAGGGCCATAGGATTTGGGCCAAATATTGCTATGAAGTTAGCGCATGACCACAGATTAACGGGTGTCGCTCTAGCTGTGGAATGAACGGAGAGCACCCTTGCTCCTTTATTCGTGGCTATCACGAACCCTCGATACATAGGGTAGTTCAAAACCTAGCTGCAGTTCCCCAAACCCGCAAGAGGAGGAGGTCTATCTCAAAAGGGTAAAGATAAAGAATGAATTAAGTGTCTGGGACCATACAGCAAGGCTCGCCAGCGGACTTGGTGTATGCACCATAGAATTTAATTTCGATGAACTTGTTTTCAGCCAGTAACCTGCCAGGAAGACCCCCGCAGATCATATTGACCACCGGTGTTCTAAACTGGCCATCGTATATGCGCTGCGAGGTCGAATTAAGCTGTGGCAAAGGAGGTTTTTGCCACCTAGGGAATTTTCGAGCACAAACTACCGATACTCCATTCAGAGAGATAACTCCAGCTCAGATTCTCTGCGTTTCATTTCAGCGCTACGTATTGCAATAGGAGGCAGTGTCGGGAAGTAGGGGCACTATAGAAGCATAACTATACTTACGGTCACTGAACACACATTGTTAGGCTTGAGAAAACAAGCCAACGTGGCAGAAGGAAGAGCCTAGGGCAAGATATCAAAGAAGCAAAAAAGGCGACACATACTGGCTCACCAGTATCTGCAGGGCTAGTTGGATATTTGCCGAGTATTGATAAGGGGTGCTTGCGTGCACACTCCGTGGCCCCGCCTAGATTTGTAGGTGACAGTGACCTCCGGAAGTGATTTGATCTAACTGGGTTCATGGCAGAAATTTTGCAGGGGAAGTTTCCCCCAAGGCTAGCACGTATATAATAAGGTCAGGGTATCTATTGAAGGTTATTATAGCCTGGAAGTGACCCATCCAGTCCTGGAGCACGAACTCACGTATAGAAAATCCCTCACACGATAGAACCACGAACCGCACCAGCACGTTTACGTTCTTCTCTTCGGTAAGGCACATATAATATCCCTATCTCGATCCCTGTAAACGCTTCAAATGCTCATTTTGCCCTAGAAACCCTACAAGGGCCAAGGATCACTCCCAATCACTCGCTGGGGAGGTATCCACTTCGGTTACAACTGCAGATGCCTTTTGTACACCAGCGAAGGGCGATCGGGAATCGCTGTGATGCGCTGTGGACAATTTCCGTGCTTCTAGGCCATATTCAGGGGGTTCTGGGGTTTCACAGCGCATATTTTCAACCCCGAGGCCAACATCTGTACCTGGAGGCAAGGGCATTCTGCAGTCTGGTTTATAACTGCCAAATATCGGATCGGGGGGATGTGTAAAAGGTGAGGAGGTGTAAGAGAAGAAAGGGGAAGGGTAACGGCGCCTGGATTGATAGGTATCTACACTTTTCTCTCGTATCAGCGAAGAAATAATGTGAACTCAAAAAAAACAAGGAGGTTCTCCCGTCCCAACGAAACTTCGCACCTACCAGCAGGCCAGTCGGCAGAAAAAGCCAGAAGTAATAGTATAAACCACACCATCGTCCAAACCTTCCAACCCTACCGGCCAGAATAAGTCCTTCTCCGCTAGTGTTTTCTCTATATCAAGCATCAAGTGCCGAGCGCATGTCACCAAGTTGCGTATCTCCCTCTAGCTAGCGAAGAGCGTAGTTTTCTTAACTTATGATTGGTTCAGGCCCCTAAGGAGAATATTAACTCTAGAATTCGGGGGAGACCTACGAGGAAATAGCACCGATAGGAAACTCTTTCCAATAATCTGGGCGTTTAAAGGTAATATTGAATGCTGTACTTTTCCGTTTAGAGACTGCTTCCCTTAGCAGTTCTTGAGGACCCAAGTGCTGCTACCGGTTTGATTTCGGCAGCGTCAGAGCCCGAAACGGTTCTCAACGTCTTAGGGAATACACCAACTTGCTTGTTAATTCCCACAACACCGCCCAATATCAGCTGACACTTGCAGGATACAGTCCTCAGAAACACTCGTACAACCTAGAAAAGAAAAATCGACCAAGTTGGCGATGCTCGCAAGCTTCTTGAGCTTGTGCACGTAAGAACTCTAGAAAAATATGCTATCTCCTCCAGCCCGGTAATCTCCGGCTCCAAAGACCAAAGTTCCTGAGAAAGATTGGCGTTTTCCTGATACCATATAAGATCAGCCAACTAGATGTGTTGGATTTAGTTAGCCAGTGCTCCCAATTTTGTTAAACTTGTTGGACTGAATCTATCATGAGCTGAGGGGCTGATTTCCGCTGACAATCTGGTGGATTTCAGGAGTTTTTACCGCATTCATCTATAAACCCCAAGGTATGTCATGCTGCGATCACGTAATGTAGGCATTTTCTAAGTTCCCCTGATATGGTGAGGGACCTCCATAGCCTGAACAGGCGGGCGTCCATCCATTCTATCTTAGTGCTCCAGTATCACAATAATAATGTTAATTTGCCAAGAGTGGAGCGCTTACGGGTTAATGCCTTGGCAAATATCTATTGACAGATTTTGCCAGCCCAATTAATAGTATTAATTAGCATGTCCCGGACATTCCCCTGCTCCTAAACCCCAATATCTCCATGAAAACTCTAGATAATCCTATTTTCTCTCAATCAATGTGTAGGGGATCACACCACTCTATTACCTAATTAGGCCATAATTCTCATCGGAGCGGTAGTTGAAATCCTTTGGCGGTTGAAGGTGGACAATATTGTCTTGGCGGAGCACTCCGGTTACGGACCTCCCTTACCATAGGTCCCGCCGCCCTCCCACCATAGGTGCCGTCTTTGAGAGTGGCCTCGTACTAAAGTTTATAATACTGGTATTGTCAAACTAAAACTTGGTTGTTTATTCGATCGTGTAAGCAGGGGTAATCGCGGACACTAGTCGTTTCCAATAGCTTTAAAATACTACCAATACCCAACTTAAAAGGTTTGTCCTATTTCATGAGACGGGGCTGAGGGATGCCGGACGCACCTACCCGGCCCAAACTGCAAGAAAAGGAATATCCGTTAGTTCCGGTACTCACTTAGAGTAGGGCAGTATTTCCCCCAACCTGCTCTATCTATAATACCCTTGCCCCGCCTACACAGGAAGACCACGGACACACTACGAATTCTGAGAAATTATTCTGTCAAAGAGAGTGGGAAATATCTCCCTAGTTGATAATTAACGATAGGGTTTGAATTAGTTCCTGCAGTGGCGAGTTTCCGAGAGGTCAGTAATTTGTTTTAGTTCTAGCTCCCAAACTTGCCCTTGAAAATTGCCTCACAACTCATAGCTGAAGCCCTCAGATCCCATACTTTTTATCTGCAAGTTCGTCACACTCCCTTCTGTTAGCAATGGTTATGAGGATATCTACTAGTGATAGTAAAGTACGGAACTGAAAGCCCACTTGTGGGAGACCAATGATTAGGAGTTGTCCTCATAGAATAAACTATCTGAAAACCTGCTCAGGAACTAGACCTTGAGAGCAAGGAGCTCAATAAGAGTTGTTAGAAACTGACTTAATTCGTTTAGTTAAGGCTAACGAAGGTCAGAAAAAAAATGCGGGCATTGCTATTAGAGCATATATGTAAGTATTTCACCTACTTCCTCCATCCTAAGGTTCAAACATTAGGCTCCTTCATCTATCCTGAAAGTAGTTCCCTAAACATAATCTGCAGCACTTGGTGCCATACAGAGCTACAGTATGATCGCTATCCCCTATTTAGGCGGTACATTTAACTATCTATGATTAGCTTCACTGTTTTTTTTGGCAGCGATTTCTTGTCTCCGAAATTTATATCCGCCGTTTCTTTGCCCATCTAACAGTAGTATCATTCGTGCTAGATACCTAGTGGCTTCCGACGGAGTCCAAACCAAGCCACAATTAAGACATATACCAGTACTGCGGAGGCCTCCCTAAAATATTCAGTCTCGACTGCTCGATTGCTAGCAAGCTAGCAAACGCGGATAAACTCACCAATTGGCTCTTACCCAGTATCGGGCTAGGGCCAAGAACGTGGCACGCACCTTAGATTGTCAACACGAATCCTCGTGAGCAGTGTTATACTTCCGGCGGTTTCTGAAAATCACTTGGAGGCTTTTATAATAATGCAATGAATAACCTTCATCATTAAGGCTGATATACCGGTACTACTACGAGCAAGGCATTTGTTTAAACTTGATACCAAGCGCCAGGATACCAGTGCCATTCCGTGCAGCCGGTGCACTTCAAGAGTGCCGTAGGACCAAGCCCGAGTATGATACTGAGCCATTGCCAAAGCCTAACGGCTAATACGGCGATCGCTTCTTCGCCAAGGGTCTTCAAAATAGTGCAGGGTCGTCCAGCTGCAGGGATTCGGTGCTTGTGCATAGGTAGCCCCGTGCAACGCCTTCAACACAACCCTCGCTGCCTAGTGCGGCTAGGAATAGGGATCATCATTGAGGTCATGGGGGATACCGGTATTTCTGCACCAGCTGCTGCCTTTGCAGGCCAAAACGGCCTTCATCGTGTGCTTGTTTACGCCGTGTGTGGCTTTCTCTTCATTTTTTTTTTGGAGAGAGAGTTGATTCAGAATGGAGATCGAGGTAAAACCGTACACCCCCTCGCTTGCCGTGTACGATGTTCGAGGCGCGCATCGCCTATTTGATAACGGCGCTCTCTTGAGTCTGTATCTCCAAACTGCCCCATATCCTGAGGTTGGATCCCGTCGCAAACCGAGGCTGCCTTTTAACTGTGCTGACGGGATTGATAGAACGATCAAGGAGCCAGGCTATTCACGTATCTTATTTCTAACCTAGGTTCCCCGACTAATTTAGCTAATCGATTTCCCCCAGATATAACAGATACACTTCGAGTGACATATTATTAGCTCTTTCCCGGTCGTTCGACTTCAACAGGTTTTCAAGCTTTCTTCGTGGACTAGCATGGGAAAATCATTTGACTCCCACGGCTAAGGTAGCCTCTTTAGCCTGCCAATGCACCGACTGTAAAAGAGGTTCCGGTTCCGGATGCGGTACGTTCGGTTCAACTCATGGGTAGGGATCTTTGCTGACAGTCTTAGGTCAACACCTGTTCACTTGTAGCATCCCAATATTTCAAAGATCCGGTAGAGATGAGCCCTCCGAACAGCATAGTGGAATTAAGGAAGTCAGGGAGGATGGAAATTTCCTGATAATACCCGGCAGTTACCAGTGAGTGGCCAACGAGCCTCGAGGTAATCGTATGCTTACGGCAATTAAAGAGGTCGGCCGGAGGAGTTTATGCTATCTTCAGCTCATGCCCAGGTGTTTCTATATCCTTTTGGAAGTTGGCAGCACAGATACTTCCGCGTTGAAGCCCTTATCTGCAGAGATGGCACTACCTCAGGTCAACTACATTCCGTACCAGCAAACTATGTCCTTGACTTGCTGACCGCCGCTTGTGTGGGGTGGGAGGACTTGATTGAATGTTCCAGAAAGTTTCTCTCCCGGATGGTGAGAATCCCGGACCAACTGATGATGCCCACGAAGTAATTAACCCGAATGTTCACGCCCAGAAACACGAGATACTCGAGGAATCGACAGTGAATGACAGGCAGATCATCCGGCGACTAGCACGAAACGCCCAGCAATGGGAAAGACTGCGCACTCTTCACAGGGATCATCTTCAAGGCTTGTCGGGACTGGAAACCCTAAGCACTGAAGAGCGATGGTTTGCCGGAAGCGATGACGAAAGTGGGACTGCTATTTACTCAAGCATCCTAGAAGTTGTCAAGAACCTAGAGGATGTTGGCGAGGGAATTGAGTACTTGATACGAGAAACAAACTCGCTAATTCAAACTGTAAGTGGAGAAACGGCCCTGGACTTTGTGTGGATATTTGGTAACATTCCGTCAGACGTCGAATTTAATTACTATTGAAGAGGGGTATAGGTCGAGGGATCAAGGTGACAGCATCAGGCGCATTACTTGGGTTACTGTATGGTTCCATCTTGGCGAGGGAAATCTGAGAACCATGAAAACTAATTATGAATCGGATTGTGAAAGTTTATCTTTCTCCCACTCCTCTTTGTCGCGGTTTGTCAACGTTCCCCCGAAACACACCTCTCTTCTGACACGTTTTCCGCAGAGCCTGTTTGGCATGAACGTGGACATTCTGGAAAATAACCCCTCATGGCTATACTTCATTTACTTATCGATACCCATGATACTTGCGATATTACTCGCTACAGCAATCTTGAAACATTCGAAGAGACTTATAGACTGGGCCCTAGAGACGTACGGGTTATCAAGAAAGGCTGTTGAAACCTCAAACTCGGAACTACTTTCCGTGAAAATTGATAGGGATGATAACTACCAAAGCCCTAATTTGATATGGGCAGCAAAGACGGGGCAAGAAGCCCTAGTTCGTCTGCTACTGAATACAAACGTTGAAATTGACGCGAAGCAAGATGGACCGCTCTGCACTGGGCAACACGGTATGCGCATGGCCGTGTGGCAGAGATGATAGCAGCACGGGCAAAGTGCATCAATACGGTTGACGAGCTTGGATGCACCCCTCTTCACTGGGTTGCTCGCAATGGCCTAACAGACCTCACCACAATTCTTCTCGCGAAAGGAGCCGATCATAACGCCTTGGACAACGAAGGGATGAATCCTTTGGAGTGGGCAGCACAAAATGAAAATTTGGATATCTACACTATCATTGCAAAGCTGGACGAGGAGGATGCGCCAGCGGAAACGGAATTGCATTCTGCGATAGAAACGGGATCGCTCCACGAAGTTCTGCGACTGCTAAACTTCGGGGTTTCGCTTACAGTAAAGGATGACATAGGGAGAACACCCCTCCACCTTGCTACAGGACTTAAGAACCGCTCAATTGTTGAAGCTCTACTTCGGGAAGAGGCAGATATGGAAGCGACAGATCCCGATGGGCATACAGCATTACATTTGGCAGTTATGAATGATGGTGCAGACCTAGTCAGCGTTCTAACATCCTCGATGGCAAATGTCGAGGCAGAAGACACACTTATGAGGCGTCCCATACACCTGGCAGCGCAAACCGGCTCGGAATCAATTGTCAATATCCTCATACAGCGTGGCGCAATACCTCACTCGGTCGACAGCGAAGGCAACCTACCACTCCATCTTGCAGCCGAACACGGCCATCACAAAGTGGTGAAGCAGCTGATAGATAAAGTGCCTGGTGGATCATTATCGAGTGTAATAAACACCCGAAATGCCCTCCAACTGACACCACTTCACCTCGCCGCAAACCAGAACATCGAAACGGTGGCCGAGTTACTAAGAGCCGGCGCGAACATCAACACTACCGCCGGTCCCGAAAATGCCACCCCACCCATCCTCGCAGCGGAATCCGGAAAAGGCAATATCCTAGAAGTCCTGCTACATTACATGCCAGCCCTAACAGACGCCCTCCTCTCCGACCTCTTAAAAATCGGCCTCGAGCACGGCCACGCAGACGTAGTCAGCGTCCTGCACGACCACGGCGCGCGCATCGAGCAGACGGCCTCGGGCAACGACGCCATCTGGCAAGCCTTCAAATCTGGCAACCTCGAACTCTCGATGATCCTCCTGACAAATGGCTTCGACGTGAACACCATCGGTCCCCTCGGCATGACAGCACTGCACTTTGCGGCCGGAAGGGACAACCCATCAATGGTGCTCCAACTCCTCGACCATGGAGCGGACATCTCCACCGCCGACGAGTGGGGCTGGACCCCGCTGCATACTGCCTCTTCCGCCGGCCACGACAAGGTCGTTACCCTGCTGTTGAAACACGGCGCGGATAAGACCGCTAGGGATGTGTACAAGTGGCTACCCGTTCATCTTGCCGCGGCCGCCGTGCACGATGCGGTCGTCAGGGTTCTGACTAACGGGGAGATGGAGAGTCGTGACGTTAAGGATTATCCGAAGGAGGAAAAGGCTGTTACTGTTCCGCCAGCGACGGCAGTTGGTGAGTCGGAAGGATTTGTGATCCGCGAGTTGATGGGTCCGTAGTCTGTGGTGGCGGGTTCCGGTCTTTTCAAGGGATTTGGAGTTTTTTCCCCTGGAGGGGGGGCTGATAGGGGGTATATATATTTGGTGGGTAGCATAAAGAATGATAATGTGGCACATTATTTCGCTATGTGCATTAATTAAGCTATAGTTCTTAGACTTGGCTTTGGGTTCCTTGTCGGAGAAAAAATAAAAGCGAGTGATCTTTTGTGACTATATCCATCTGAGATTGGCTTTTTTAACAAACTATCGGGTATGATATATATAAAGTGACTGGAGCACGGACGTAGCCTCGACCATCCCTCCCCCCCCGCACGATTTTGGGCTGCTCTGGCCGGATTCGTATCATACTTTGGAATTTATGGTAGCATAGGATCACGCATTTGGAAACGTGGTCTTCTGCATAAAGTGAGGATTCCCGAGGGAAATCGTAGAAGACGACTTTCAGAGGTCAGTCTTGGCAACCAAAGCCGGGCTTTTCTTTTAAAGTTTTTTTCTCAAGCACCATGGGGGAGGAAATGGGTTTTCAGCTTTTGGTGTTGATAGGGCACGACTGCGCTATCGTGCTATTTTTCCAAAACTGCAAAAATGGCAAGCATGAGACATCTGTTGTTTACCCTGTGAAGTAATTAGATTGAATATATACTTGTATGATACTTGTAGGTATCATACAATCCTTATACCAAGCCTTCTCACAAGTTTTTTTTGGATATTGCTAAAACGGCATGACGTGTACTTATTCTGGTAAAGTATGATATCGTATGAATGCCGCATCTTTTTTTCTCCCTAAGTTTAACCTGTCGCATGCAGTCAATGAGATAATTGTGAACCCCTCATAGAATCATTGCTCTACCAAACCGTCAAGATTTGTTCGGAAACTCACCTCCTGGGCTATTTATTTATGCACAAGTTTGCCTTTTATCCAGTTGGTGGGTTAGAATTTTTTTTAGGCTCTAATCCATTACCGCAGATTAGATTCAGCTACTGTATCGACGCCAGGGTTACCCCTTGCCCTTTGTGGGGCAGTATTTAGGCTCACTGTGCTAACCTGACACGGCACAACAACACGTAATTTCGCCTGGAAGGCTCTGGATACTTACATCAGAAATACCGGTACTTTCCCAGTTTCGCCGAGCAGGCTTTAAATTTTTGCGATGGAGTCCGGGGGGACGGCGAATGAAAGCCCGATGCTCGGGTATGGTGTCTCTTTCAACCCAACCAACCGCACCTTCAAGGCACCACGCATTAGTTCGCGTTTATCTTACGGTGCGATGCAGGGCTTCCGGGGGTGGAGCAGAGCCCGAACCATGGGTGGGCTAAATGAAGGACTAAAAAATTACCCCATGCTGTTAGGAATGCGTTAAAAGAATGTCGCTGGAATGGCATTCGTACTTGCTAATTATTAGGAATGTTGGTTGGTATTTGGAATGTTGTTCTTGGTACTTGGTATGAGGATGATGGTTTTGAAATGAGGGCTGGAACGGAATGAAAGGGAAATCTTGTTAGGTGTATGGGATTTTGGAGTGCATAAATAGTTGATGGTGTCACCATCAATGCCAAGTATTATTCTACACCATTGGTTCTGTATTATCAAAAAAACTGTTTTCCCACACTTCGTCCAACTTTCCAAAAGCCTCTTTCTCATATCTTTCTCTCTGAACTTCACCCCAATCAGTGTGCAGAGAATCTCGCCCAAAACTCGAAAGAAAAACCTATCATTTCCCGCTAAACCCAGCTTAAATAAATAAAACTCGCTAAACTTATCAGAAATCGAGTGACACACTATGAATAGCACGGACCAAACTCTCCACCGTGCAAACTCCCCTCGAAAGCTCCGGCTGGGAACAGGCAGCAGGCGGGTTGGAGGCCAGAGGAGCAATGCATGCGGGGGGCATATGATACTGTACTCAGTAGTGATGTGTTGTAGGGTAGCACAAAAGGGTGTTGAGTCAGAGCGGCCGTTTTGTTCGGTTGCCTTGAATCATGCGTCTGCTCCAGAGTGCTCGTACCGGTGCCGTACCTTCACCCGGATTGTGTTGCGTTGCGTTGTCAGTGCGGGGCAAGTTGATGCGCGGTGGAGAAATTTGGCGAATCGGGGTGGCTTTTTTGACTGTCTACCGGTGGCAGTGGTGGTGTTGTGCCTGTGCTTGTGCGAGTCTGCCAGTGGTATGATACCGTAGCGGTATTGTACCAGGGGCTTCCGCGGGCACGGTACAGTCTTATTCCAAAAGTTCTCGCACCCTTCCTTGTACCCTAAGGACAACGCCAACCCACAACATGACCACAACAGCCTTTTTTATAACTTTTTTTCTGATATCCTCCTAGGAACACTATAAACCTTTATCGCAATTTATTTCACTGAATAAGAGAGGGAGCAGGTCAGAGAGGCCTTTTTCTAAGGCCAGTGGTACTTGGAAGGGTGCGAGAACTTTTGGAATGAGGCTGTACAGTAACCCAGGGCGAAGCGTGTCCACGGCGAAGCGAGAACTCCCATAACTTTACAACTTTTATAGGACAGAGATTACCGGTATTGGTATGGGCATTCTCGCTATGCCGTGGACTGGCTATGCCGTGGAATACTGTATGTTGGGAGTGCTGGTAGGGTAGGGTGCTCGTACAGCACCGTAAAAGCTCTGTAAATCCACTGTCAGTCGGTGGTCAAGCCCCCAGCGTTCTCAATCCGAGACAAATAAGCTACTATACCGGTATACCCCGTCCAGCAAACACTACCGGTATCACTTCAAGGTGCTTTAACTTGGGCCCGCTGGGGCTCGTCGACCAGGGTTTGTGATTTTGCTAACCTGCTCTGTTAAGCTTGCTGTGGCTTAGTATAGCGGTTTCCCTTACGCAGTCTGATGGTGGACTTGACGAGTTTTCACGGCACCAGTACAGCTCAGCATAGAGGGAGGGCATTGCATGTGGATATCGAGTCACTGGAACGGGCTGTACTAGTACAGTACTCGCGTAGGGATGAAAAAATCGGAACAGGGGATCGGCAAGATCCTTCGGGGAGGGAAGTAGAGAGTAAAGAAGCTTGGAACAAATGGGGGCTTGGCAGACATCAGAAAGCTAGATGATCTTTTAAAGATATGCATCACTATTCTGTGAACTTGACAGTTCAAGAATTACTATAAAACCTTTGGAATTCGTTAGAGCTCAGATCTTCTAGTGCTTAAGGGTCCACCCTCAGTCAGTTCTGAACACAGCCAGAATCATATCCAACTGCATGGTTCAACATTCTTCTTGGTGTAGCTACAGTCTTAAGGTGTCTTCCAGACTGATCGCTGTTCACCCGTCGCCACATCGATCATCCCCTTCATCCTTGTTTTTGCCACCAGAAGCGTTCCGATTTTTTCGTCCCTACCCGAGTACTTTTACATGCAAATTTGTAACTCTTGCCGTCATTTTTGAAAGTGTGTGACAGTGGATGACTGGAACAGGAGGCTACCGTAGGTGACTTGAACGATAATGCGGTACGGGCACCGGCGGTGGCTATGGTCATCCCAGCCAACCGTTTACCGGAATGCTTCCAAGAGGTAAGGATCGATACGAGGCGTGTTGTGTGGCTCCAATACGATACTCGAGTATACGGGACACTACTTACACCCCGCTATCCCGGATCTAGGTGACCCGGATACCTGGCTGTCCCGTATGAATTTCTGTGAGTTCCAAATTTCTTTACCGCTGGAACCTAACCGGTTGTTCGAGGTCGCCGGTTGTACCGGACAGATTCTTCGGATTTTGGCCCTTCTGTGATAGCGGGGTGAGACTGCAGCTTTCCCATGCTTGATATTACTCTAACGGTATAAAATATACTGTGGCTTATCTATTGGTGTGAATCCCTTCTGTGGCAACGCCGCGCGGCCGCATCGCTTATCCAAAGGTAGAGTCGACTGCTGACGAAGGCTGTTTGTTGCTTGTCACTGTCATTTGCTGTCTCCTTTCTCTTTCTCTCCTTTCTTCCTCCAAACACCTCACCTTTCCAACCTCCTCCTCACCCCCCCCTCCCCTCCTCCGCCCCACACACTTTATCCATCATCCCTCATCCCGCCTTGGTCTTTTCAACCATCTCACCTTATCACATCCCCGTTTAAAAGTACACAACCAGCCTTGTTGAATATTTTCTTCCCCATCCATCGTAGGGCTCTTGCAGAGCTCCACACACGCCTTGTATCAAGCCCTCTTACATCATCCCTCCTACTCACTGCCACCACCACCACCACCACCACCACCACCACCACCGCTGCTTAATCTAAAAGGTGCTTCTCCACTTTATCGCACTATTTGTTAAAACTACCATTTTTGCGCTTCACCGACTCGATAACCTATAGTCGGACCGAGCAGGTTTGCTCATTATAACCCACGAAAGTATTATGCTTCCCCCCTTCGAAATCCGTGGCCTGCGTTGGCCGACCGAGGACCCTGAGAGTGTCACCAGGGAAGGGTATATTCATGATGCATGGCCAGAGATTAGGCTTGAGACTCATGAAGAGTATGACAATCTTATTCGTGAATATCCTGAGACTATATTGAGTTATTTGGACGAGGATGACGGCGATGTCATTACCGTGAGCCAAAACCCTTTTGTTTTGCTGCCACTTTGGCTTCTTTGTTTGCCATCTGGGCTGAATGTTAACTCGTGTCTTTTTAGGTTGGTTCTTCGGAGGAACTTTACACTCGCGTCGAGGAAGTGTTTCCTACACAAGGCTCGGCTATTTTTGACTTGCTCTTAGATCGAGCCCACCCAAATTATAAAGCTGCACTCGATATTTGGCAAAAGAGATTTGTGGATGTTGGCCGTGCGAAGGCGAAGGCAAAGGGGAAGGCTCTCGCGGAGTTGAGCGAGTTGGAACCGAATACGGCAAAGAGTGGTTTACTGGTTGATATCAGTGACAATGGTGATGACTCACATTTCAGTCGCAGTGAAACTAGTATTGATACCGATACCCCTCAGTCACCACTCTTGACGGCATTTAGCAATGAGCTCGAAAGGATCATGCAAGAAGCTGCTAGGCCAGTGGAAGACTCTTCTCTGGGCACGCCGAGCCCACCACCTAGTCCACCTGTTCCATCAATCCAACCTGCGAATCGGGGTGGAGATGTGCTTGCGCAAAGTCTTCGTGAAATAGTCCGGGATATCGGACGTGTTGCTCTCGAGCTTCGCGGAGATGTCCCATCGCAGGCTAGGCCAACGATCGGTGCCTTTAATAATGCGTTTTCCACCGCACTCGGGGCCTTCACCTCCCAGCTTCAAAGCATGGCACTTGACGCAGCTAATGCGGCTAAGAATGCGGCTCAGGTCACGAGGGATGTGGATACTTCGGAGATTGAGGCCCATGGCCGTAAGGTGAAGGAGTTGGCAGAGACCATTGGCCATATGGCAGTCCAAGGAGCTAGCGTCGCCAAGGAAGAGGTTGGAAAGGCGCTTGGCAACGGTTCCCCCGAGAGTCTTAGAGACCTCGTGGAGGCTGATACACAGGCTTCTGCACGGGCTGCGGAGCAGTCAACAACAGGCAGTTACAGGGCTACCGTGGAGACTGATGATGAGGAGGGGGAGGATAAAAAGAGCGAGCAGAAAGCGAAGGCGGAGCCTATTTGGGAGATGTTTGACAACCGCGAGGGAACCGGGATCATTCCGGTGATGGGGGAGGTTTCATCTTCCAACGATACCAATAGGATCCCTAGCCCTGCCCCCCTACTTTCCATGCATGACTCTGCTTCCGGATACCCCATGCAGTTTGAGGGTATTGACATGTTTCATCCCTTGGAGCCTGCTCGTTTTGGATATAATCACCAACACCCACCTCATCATCCTCGTCCTCATCCATCTCATTTCCCACCCCATTTTCCCCCCGATTACTTTAGCCAGGGAGCGCGGATGCCAGCACCACCTCCACCACCCCC